>SJJU01072212.1:0-30552 GCA_012932125.1 Conopomorpha cramerella
GTATTTCTTCCAATACACAGGGTACAAAAGCGACTCCTTGTGGCAAAACAAATGTTTGCCGAGACAGCTAGTATTAAATAAATATATCTATAAATATCCTAAAAAGCGAGCCGCTTCCAATTAAATATATCCATGTCTCTCTCTGCAGCTTCGCAAACGGCTGTGAGCTGAGCGAAAACGGCTCCCTGATCTCATGCGACTGCAAGCCGGGCTACGGCGGGCCGACCTGCGAGTACTGCGCAGCCGGATACTATGGAAAACCGGAAATAATCGGTATTATTCTTACCTTTACATACACATACAAAATACAACTTTTCGTGTCAGTGAAGCAATTCATAGCAGATTTCACCCTTTATTAATCTTGACCTATGATGATGACGTACGATGTCGCAAGAGCAGCTTTTCTTAAAACAAACTATACATCACAACTCAAGTACGTCTGGAGTGATTTGTGCTCTCTATTCTGTCAGGTGATTACTGCAAACCCTGCAACTGTTCTGGAAACATCAACGTGGAAGACCCCGGCTCGTGCGACAGCCTCACAGGCAGCTGCCTCAAGTGTGTCAACAACACCGCCGGAGCCGCGTGCAATCTCTGCGCACCTGGCTTCTACGGAGACGCCATCTTCTCCAAAAACTGCACTGGTAAATACACTCGCAACTAATTCTTTCACTTGAAAGTATCTCATTGATGAAAGGTTAGTTCTAAATAACATTTTTCCTCATCCTACTGATACTAGAGGTTGCAACGCACAATTTTAAAATTCTTAAATTCGTGTATACTAACAGTACAACATAATTCGCCGGGCAAAGCTAGTAGATTAAACATTCGATAGTATCAATGGATGCACGTGCATTGTTCCATTCCAGGTAGAACGTTTTACAGATATGATAAAAGTTATAACAGTATATTATTGTCTATTAACATGTAATGGGTATAAGATCTGAAAATGTGTGTGAAAATGCATTATGCATTTTAATAAGAACTGAATTCTCATTCTTATCCGTTATAAATATAATGCTGCCTTTCATCCTGGCATGTCTTAGGGGCCAACTATGGGATGAGGAGATTTAGGTTTATTCAGGCTATGCGCTAGTAACTTACCGAGTATAACTAAGGCTTATATTGACATTATTTTAATATTTACTATGATAAATGTAGCTGAAACCTTATAGGGAACCTTAGAAGCACATGTACCCTACATGTGCTCCTAAGGTTCCCTAATCCCCAAAAAATGCATGGACAAACATCCATTTATGGGGATTAGTGTCGTGAGTGTATATGAAAGAACCGAATCGATTGCAGCCTGCAGCTGCGACGAGTACGGTATGGACCACTGTGACTCGAGCACAGGCTCGTGCGTGTGCCGGCCCGGCGTGGTCGGCGAGCGCTGCGACCAGTGTCTGCCCGACCACTGGGGCCTGGAGAGCGGCCGCGGGTGCACGCCCTGCGACTGCGCCGAGGCCTCCCACTCCTCACAGTGCAACATCACCACTGGACAGTGCATGTCAGTCTCATTCATTTGTTTTTGACAAAACGCCATACAACTATACTTTTTTTTAGGTGAATCGTACCGTAATTCACCGTAGGATCATTGTTGGCCATTGGTGGCCTAGCTATTTAAAAAAATAACATTTATAGAAAAGTGGAGAGAAAGTGACATGTAAGTGAAAAAAATAACAGGTTTTTGAAAGAAAACATGATTGTTCATAATAGAAAATTTCTTCACTGAGTGGGGTGGAAGATGCCATGGTTCAATTTACACAAACAAGGCGAAGCAGTCAAGGTGTGAGCGAATGGAATTTATTTTGTTAGTTATGACAGTACTAATGTATTTTTATTCTGTACAGGATCCTACATGACCGTACATGACCGTTTTTAATATTATAGGTGTGCGTCAGGCGTCACCGGGAAGCAATGCGACCAATGCGCCGCCGGATATTGGAACTATTCCAAGGACGGATGCGATCGTAAGTAGTGAAAAAAAATATACTGTATGAAAAGTTGGAACAAGGCACAGTCAATCCTATTTGAGAAAGCTTGGTATTTTGTACATCCATCCATTTCTAGTGACTTAGTAAAGGAGTGAGATAGAACTGTAATATCAACAGTATAATTCTAGTTATCCATACGCATATTTTATTTACCATTATAATGACGATTACACCACAAGGCATAGATTAGTCAACCAAGATTATGAATAACGTAACAATAGGCTATTCCACATTTTTTTCAAACATTTTTTATGATGTTCCTATCGATTTGATAGTCAACTGGTATGTTTATTTCCTGGATATAATATCGATATAGGCAAAGAAAAAATGTTTAAGATTTAAACGATAATTTTCGCGCCCAAACGACAGCCGCCATTATCGCATTATCGTGACGTCAGAAGAGCAGCAACAAATGTGTGTGACTGTGTATCATGAACTATTTTTAACCGACTTCAAAAAAGGAGGAGGTTCTCAATTCGACCGTATATAATATGCTTTTTTTTTTATGTTTGTTCGCGGATAACTTCGTCGTTTATGAACCGATTTTGAAAATTCTTTTTGCATTCGACAGGGTTTACTTTCAAGATGGTCCCATTAAAATTTTATCAAAATTGGTTCAGTACTTTAGATTTTATCCCAACTAACAGAATAAGAACTAACGAAGATGTCATCTAGATATCATCACCAAGCAATGTCGCATTGTAGGTACTATGTTTTATCCATAGTGTTGAACATGCATTACACAAAAACAAAAAAATAAAAGTCTTAATTTTTTTCTTCTTTTCTCCTTGAGCATCCTTGTTCGGTCGACCCATCACTCAAAATCGTAAAATAAAATAGTTTTAACAAAAAAAAGAATCGACTTCAACCCGTAAACTAAAAAGTAAAAAATAAATTTATTTCTTACAAAGTAATACGTATTTTCATTTAAGTTGTTGAATAAAAATACCTGATTAAATAATGATTTTAAAATATTGAAGTCGGTGCCAAGTAAATACTACAACAAGCTAACTAAGTAATTACAAACTACTTAAATAAATCAAAACAATAAAAGTATGAGAAAAAAATATGAATCGATACTAACCTAATATACCTGCTAACTATGAATATAATCGTCAGAAAGTTTGATAAATATTGTTTTACTTGGCACCGACTTCAATATTTTAAAATAATTATTTAATCAGGTATTTTTATTGAACAACTTAAATGGAAATACGTATTACTTTGTAAGAAATAAATTTATTTTTTACTTTTTAGTTTACGGGTTGAAGTCGGTTCTTTTTTTGTTAAAACTATTTTTCTAAATCTGTTTCTGTTCTTATGACGTCACTGACGAGACAAGTATGGCGGCTGGCGTTTTCGATCACGTGATATACAGATAATAAACCAGAATTTTATTTTGGAAATTAAAACTTAACCGCATATTTATTGATCAAAATAGTGTTATACTCCTACTTCTTAATGTAGAAAGTATATAAATAACATACTTTCATAATTTAATTTTGATAGATGAAAGTAGCCTATTGAAACACCTTGATGACCATTACTTTTTTTTTTTTCAATTATTGATGAAGAAAATTATGAAAATCATTCTTTACGTTTTTAATAGGTGATCGCAGTTTTGACGTCTTTTTCATATACACAAACATCTGATTACAGACTGCAACTGCAATACTGGTTACTCTGTCGGATTTATGTGCAACGAAAACGGACAATGTACCTGTCTTCCGGGTGCCATGGGGGAAAAGTGCGACAGATGTCCAGAGAGGTACATAGTATACAACACTCATAGTTAGTACAAACGCTTTATCGTAAACCGCAAGGCAGCGTAATACCAAACAGAATTATAGTCAAATGCTTGCCTAGCTGCACTAAAATTTGAAGAACGGACTTCAGTCGCCACTTCGATTTTTTCAAGTTTCCCTCGTTTTATCTGGTTTTCCATCATCAAATCCCGATGTCTTCACCCACGGGACCACCTTTGGATACGGTTCGTAAACTAGGAAATTATCCGCGGAGAAACATTAAAGTAAAACATATAGGTACGCGTAGAAACGTTACTATGTCCATAGTTAGCGATCCCCGAATACATTGACTAATACCACCGGAGCCCACGCGTCGCAGAGGTTACGAGATACTGCGACTAAAAATGACGTACAACACAACAAAAGATGTAACCAATGTCGGAACTCTTTTTCAGAGCCTATGTACGCAACGCAACGCTCGTACGGTGAAGGACATCGTGATGAAACCCGCATACCACAAGGTGTGTGAACCCTATAACGGCGATGGACTCACCCCCTGTCACGTTGGTTCAAATACGCTCGGTGAACCGTGGGCATTTGCTTATTAAGCAAGTGCCTCTGCCTATCCCGTTTTGGGATTAAAAGGCGTGAAGTGTATTTTTTTATTTTTTTTATATAGGTAAACGGTCGACTTGTGAAACCTTCTTTTTGGAAGTCGAATAAAATTGAATATGAAGAGCTACAAGAGCATAGTTACATATATTAATTAAATTATACATTTCAGATGGGTACTCATACCACACGAGGGTTGTCTGGAGTGTGACTCGTGCACCGGCGACCTCCTTGTCTCAATCGAATACCTACGGGATTGGTTGACCAACGAAACACAAGATTTCAAGGTACGTCATGTGATGACATAATTATAATAGCTATACGAACTTGGTATCACAATTATCGTACGTTAAGTTAAAACAGACCTCAGCAGTTCAGTTGATTTTGTTCAAGATCTGTACGACGAGCCATCTGCATTTAGCTTCACATTTTCTTCTCTATAGAAGTTTTATTGTTATCACCTCGATGGACTGGATGTTACCGAAAAGGTTTATTCCGAGACTAACTAATACGTATGCTTATCTTTCAGGACAAAGCGGAGTCATTCTTCACAACGCAGCGCCTGAACTACATATCCAATCAGACTCAACAACTGTGGCCCCAGCTCGAGATGCTGAAGAACTTCAACACCGATAACCTCACGAGCACCATCAACCAGTCCCTCGCGATTGAAGACACAGCGAAAGCTCTCCTTAGATCTGTGAGTTCTATAAATACTGTTTGAAAGGCTTCTTTAATATTATATTTTTTCGTTACAGTTTATTTAGTGCTTTATGTTAACAATAGTGAAAATACACAACATATTTGACTTCGCGTGTTGGAGTGGGAAATAATAGTTCAAAATATATTATTGGTAAAAGAGCCGGCTACTTACTCACCAATAGGTAAGCTTGCGATTATCCCGTCTAAACCTATCAGGGCCCCTAGGAGGCACCATGTTGCCTGAGTTCTGTCTACGCCATTAGGAGCCGTTAGTTCGTGTATGTATGCTATGTTGCCTTAAAATTACTAATTTCTATGCAAGATACAAGTGTTGGGCACTGCTAGGCCTACGCCTCCAGCTAAAGTAAGTGACATAACGCGTGTGCACAGGCGGAGTACGCGGCGTCGGACAGCAAGGCCCTGATCGACAGCGGGTCGCAGCTAGCGGCGCGGGCGCTGGCCGTGCTGGGCGAGGTGCGCGACGGAGGCCGAGAGGCGCGCGACGCAGTCGGCCGCGTCGCCGACTTCGCTCTCGGCCTCGAGCTCAATGAGCAGACCAAACTCAGCACCGCACTTCTTGAAGCCGAACAACTCAACAACGAAATAGCCGGTATGACATTTTTAACACGCGTAGAAACATAAATGAATTCGTTGGTTTTGTTCAAATCGTCACTGTTATTTGTGACACTAAAATCCTTAATATTTTATCACCAGGAAAGAACATGGATGATATCACCGAGCTCGCTCAAAAGGCTTTCGCCAATGCCACTGAACAGCTTGAGAGAATGTACGTGTTCGTACATCCGGTCAACGTTCAAGACAAGGCAAGTATTTATACTCCTCTATAATTGGTCATAATATTTTGTCTAGATGCCCGTTGACTTCACTATATGTACTAAATTAAGTACATACATACTGTTCGACGTTCGTATATTAATGAATAATCGCAGGTGTTCGAGAGTATCAAGAATAGCACTCGGGAGTTGACGGATAAGGTGAACGAAATGAACAACTACACGGCACAAGCTACTCTCACTGCTGACGAAGCTGAGAAACTTAATGAGAAAAATAGGTATGTTGGAAATTGAGACGTTACTACTATCAAGTAATTGTGTTCTTAATCACTACGCTTTTCAGACTTATATGCAACCCGGATGGCTAGAGACTAATCAATCATACGTTCTTATCATTTTGCAGGGCATCTAAATTCAACGATAAGGTATCTACGTTGAACAAGCAGAATTCTGCCGCTGTTGAAGACCTAGAAAATTCAGCTCTTGACATTGTCAATGCATCGTCTGAATTCCACATCGCAAAGGAAACATTACAAAATTCACCCAGTAATTTGAATGACATCCATGACGTAAAGACACGTTTCAATGAGAGATTGGCGCTTCTCGGACCTGAGGCCAGTGAACTGAGCCTTTTGGTTGATGAAGCTCACGATCATGCCAATGAACTGAAAAAACAAGTAAGACACAATAATACATGTCACTTCCACATTAAGGGATGTTCAGAGTTTCTAAATATTATTATTAATGTAACAAAATTTTCAGGCAGACCATCTCCGCCGCTTAGCTGATAGAGAAAACAATAACACACAGACAAAAGACGCGTACATAGCTGCCTCAGCGTATTCCTCCATACAAAACGAGATAAAGGATGCAAAGGAAGCAGCAAACAATGCCGAAGCCTTCTTGACAAATGTTACTGAAGCTGTAAGTTCTCTACAAAATCACAGTAGTCGCTGTAACGACAACAGCGTATGACTGTCGATATTATAATTTTCGTATTGTTTTTAGAATGAGAGCATCGAGAACCGCGTGAATCCCGCGCAGAGTCTTTCTGGGGAGTTCCGGGAGCGCGCTGTGGCGGCCCTGGGGACTGTGACCAGAGACCTGGCGCCCAACGCGAGCCGCGTCGATGCCGCGCTAGCGCAAGCCAGACTCGTGCTCGACAATGCCGACAACGACATGAACCTGTCAGTTACTATTTTGATTAGATACCATACACCATACCTACGATTTGGTACTTTGTAATGTAATGTTAACCTTCTGTCGATTCCAGACCATTGCCGACGCCACCTGCTCTAGCACTGTCAGAGGAAGTGGAAAAGGCGAAAAACATCAATGCCACTATCCGCGATACACTGGACACGATGTCGCAACTTGGAAAAGATTTGGACACCAGCAAGGGTTTGGCGATGTCTTTACCGAAAGTTGCGGACGATACGTTGAAGCTGCAGGCTAATATAGAAACTTTGGGTTAGCAATCAAATCTTTTGAGAGAATTGTAATAAATGTAGAGTTGACAAATATTTTTATTTATCATTTATATAATTATTTTACAGTAAACGCTCTAAAGGATCTTAACCCCAAAAATGCGGACATTTACGACAAGGTTAAGTTAAATCAAGAAACTATGGTAAGAAGGAAAAAGGATGCCGATGAAAAATTACAGAAGTTGAGAAACCTAATTGAACAAGTATGTATTATGAGCATAAACCTTAAATACGTACGAACCAGATTTTACTAAAAGCAAGTACCTAAAATTCTTATTTTCCCGTAGGCAAGAGTAACAGCCAACCAAATACCGTTTGGCGTGAAATTCGATAGCAAATCCGTACTTCAACCACGTCTGCCGGATACCATGGAGGAGATGTCTACGGCTACGCACATATCTGCCTACTTCCGTACTAAGGAGAAGAATGGAATAATACTCTACCTCGGAAATCTGAAAGGCACTAAATTGAGGAAGACTCGATCGGTAAGAACCTCTACTAGCTAACAAAATATAATATCGAAACGAAACATTTTTTGTTACAAGGAGAGGTAATCAACTTGCAAATTCCAGGATGACTACATGGTATTGGAGGTACAAAACGGTTACCCCCATTTGGTAATGGACATCGGAGACGCCGAGTCTGGCCGAGGCCCCGCTAAATTCGGCAGCGACAAGTACGTCGCGGACAACAGATGGTATCAAGTCATCGTGGACCGGTCAGTACAACTCATTTAGCTTGACTTTAATTTAGGCCAACATTATTACAACAAGGTAACACTCACACATATATTTTTGTTTTTAGGGTCGGTCGGAACGTAAGTCTGTCTATACGAGAAAGCCTCGACAATGCGGTCAATAATGATAGTATTGTCCACACCAAGAGCTTCCGGTTACCTGGGCAACATACTATATTCAATTTAGATCATAAGAAGTCCAAATTGTACGTTGGAGGCGTGCCATCTGACGCTATCGACAAACTGGAGGGCATTAACTTCCAATCGTTCGATGGTGACATCGAGGAACTGATGATTGGTGACACACCAGTTGGTCTATGGAACTTTGTGCACGCTGCCAACTTGAAGGGAGCGAGACAGAGAGACAAGCTGCCCACTGTCGAGGCATCACCCAGAGCTTACCGTTTCAATAGTCGTGCTCATGTTACAACCAATGCTAGAAAATATTTGCAAGATCATGAAAGGAATACTATTCAGTTGTTCTTCAAAACATATGCTTCGGAAGGATTAATATATGTGGTGGGTGATAACACAAACTTCTTTGCAATCGAAATGAAGAACGGCATCGTACATTTGAAAGTATCACTTGGCGATCAAAACGACATCACTGAAATTACTTCTGAGAAGCAGTACAATGACGGCAAATGGCACAAACTTGAAGCAAAGCGAGTGCAGACACAGATCTCACTACGCATTGATAATGGGCCGAGAAAGCTAAACACGTCGTCCAGTGCTTCCGGTTACATCATATCAATAGACAAAATGACATTCGGAGGAAACGTTATTGGTAACCCATATCTAACAAGTAAAGGATTTGATGGTTGCATTAGACAAATCAGTATTGAAGCAGCCAATGTTGACTTGACCAAGGATTCAGAGTCGATAGGGGTCTCCAATGGTTGTCAGGTAAAACACTTGATTAATTTTAAACCCTCCCTACTCATTTATTTTGTTCAGACGAAAACAACATTACGAAGAACTTTTGTTAAGTAACCTCACCTATATATTTTTTCTTTCATGAAAAGTTTACATATTAATTCGTAATTCGCAATCATTTTCAGTATTCATCCCTAGTGTCACTTTCCGGAGCAGGAAGCTACTTACGATTCGAAAACATAAGAAGTTCGGATAGTATTCAAATTAACCTGAAGTTCAAGACTTCACGCTCAAACGCCCTGTTGTTTGTATACTGCAGCCGAACACAGACAATGGACACGCAAGGCAGTTTGTCTTTGTCACTTGTCGACGGTGAGTTGGTACTAAGAAATGTCAATGGAAATGATACTGACCCGTTTGTTTTGTTTGGCTTGAGCATCGTTTGCTTCTTTTGGACAGACACGATTAGATTGAGACACAAACATTAGCTTGCAGAGATCTGTGTTTGGGGGAGTTATTGAATGCGAGCCTGTGTCACTTCTATTACTTTGTTATGAACAGTGTTTGCCGGCTATTATTTGTATGTATTTTACATTTAAACATTCCTCTGGCATCACTATCTATTATGCATGCATCCACATCAAAATCCGGTGCGTAATTTTAATGATCTAAGCATACATAGGGACAGACATCAGGAAGCGACTTTGTTTATTACTACGTAGTGAGTAAATGATACTTTCATTCCCTTAACTGGAATTAGTAAATCATCAAATCGATGAAAAGTACCACAGACTAAGTTAATTATATTATCATCTTAGGTAAACAGCGTCTGTGGTCCAGTTGGTCGGATAATTGTCTTGTGATCGAGTTCGCGGGTTCGAGTCCGGCTACTGGACGTGTACCAATGGGACTCTTTTTCAGAGCCTATGTACGCAACGCAACGCTCGTACGGTGAAGGACAACATCGTGATGAAACCCGCCACACCACAAGGTGTGTGAACCCTATAACGGCGATGGGCTCACCCCCTGTCACGTTGGGTTAAATACGCTTGGTGAACCGTGGGCAATTGCTTTAGCAAGTGCCTCTGCCTACCCCGCTTTGGGATTAAAAGGCGTGAAGTGTATTTATTTATTTTTTTATTAGGTAAACTGGTGCTGAAGAATTGGAAGGACACCCTGGACTCCGGTTTGAGCATATACAACGACTCACAGTGGCACGCAGTCGAGGTCACTAACCGTGACAACGTACTGCTCATGTCCGTGGACGATTATGATAACTACAGGTATGACATTATTTCTTTACATAGGTATTTCCTAGTTATACAAATATGTTACAAATTAAATTTACTCATCGACTTCTATATCTAAACATAGGTATGTTTAGAACGACCGGTTCTTGTAATTTTTGGGGAATTATGAAGTATCTGATGTTTTAAAAGGAGATAATTGGAATGGTGGGCTGGAGAAAGGGCGGATAGTATTCATTCGAAGGCAAACTGAGTGTAGGACGCCCTTAGGTTAGTATATGCGCAAGATGGCTAACAGAAGCCAGCTTCAGCCAGATGCGAGAAGCCGAAACCAGATCACAGTGGCGTGCAATTGGAGAGGCATATGTCAAGGAGAAGTATCGACTGATGATGACGACTTATTCGAAGGTCCATGCAACTTAATTGTATGTCATACTCGGAGTAACTAGTCCTAGCAGACCTATAATGTTTGTATAAGTGACAGTGCGTTTAAAGGTAAGGAGGAAAATTTACTCACATAACATTATTGTTTGCCAGAAACGAGTCAGCTACGTCTCCCCTGCACGTGGCAGACGGCGCGCTGTTCGTGGGAGGTATCCAGTCCAAGTACGCTATCAGCGGCAACGTCGGCTCCACCAGGCCGCTGGCCGGCTGTGTCTCAGACTTCTCGCTCAATGGCCACGTGCTCAACCTGCTCGACCCGGTCAGCAAGGGCGGCGTCACCTTCGGCCGCTGCGACGTCGCTGCAGACACCACGGCCACACTGCACACAGGTACAGGTAAGAAAACATCAAATCTTGACCAATAATTCTGGGTAACACAACAATTAGTCGGAAATACCCTTGTATGCCTCTATAGGCCCTACTGGGTCCATTTCAGCAGGAATCAATGCCCCGCTGTCGCTACCGAAGTTTTATACATGCCGAGTGTAAAAGGACCCCGAGCAATGATCTTAAAAACGTTGTTGGGCTCGTAAATATGAATTCTCATAGTAAAAGTTATTCATATTGATGAGCCCATCAACGTTTCTAAAACCATCGCTCGGGGTCCTTTTACACGCAGCATATGCTGGTGCTATTGTCGCCTAGTGGGGTCAGTAATGTTCTCGCAAAAATATTGAGCAATGGTACAGATTGTGATCCAGAAAACTAATGATTGGAATTAATTTGAAGAAACAGCATCATTTTGCATAGAACATTATGTATCTAGCATACTTCTCGCAATTACAAAATTTAATGTCCTCATTACTATGTGTAGATGAGGATCAATGGGTAACACAAAAGATGCTCGAAACAACGTTGAACCCGCCTCAACAACCAGAAGCTGTAGTCACCCAATCGACGCCGCTGAAAGTTGGTAAGATATCGCTTTTTATCACTTTTTACCATAATTCTAACTATACTTACTCAAGTAGTTCTTTAGCTGTTAGAATTCGAGAATACTTCACCTTCAGCCTAATTCTATCCTTCTCTGGCTTACTAAATATGGCTAATAAGTGAGCCTACTACTACTACTAGAAAATTACAGAAAAACTACAAAATTACTGGCTGTTAAATCCTAATAAACTACTTCTTTGGAACATTTCACTGTAAATCTTAGTTCTCGATACAAAATTAGTATTTGAATTTGATAAATCCCTTGGAACTTTAACTAAATTAATATGAAACTAAATTAAATGATTCAATGACGTTTGAATACAAGACCATTTCTAGTCGTTATAAAGCCAATAATCAAGACCTTATTTTTTATACAAGTACCTATAAAGATTACTTGAACTAATTCATGTTATAATAAATTATGATCACTTATATATTTCATAGCGGCAACCACACAACGTATACCTGTGGAGACGCCGCGGCCGGAGCCGGGATGTGCGCTCGCTTACGACCCTCTCTACTCTATTGGCGACCCAGACGGATATAGATTCGGTAACTACGCCATTGCCTATTTCCTAAGATAATATAGTATCTAATATAGAAAGACGACCTAATAGGCATCACCATAATGCATTATACAGGTTGATTTTAAAATTAACTTTTAAGCCAAGGTGTTTCTGTAGACTGAGTGCATTTCAAGTGGTATCAAAGCACCAAAATAAAATAAAATTCCTAAATTTTTTTTTTATAAATTGGTTTTATAAAAAAATGCTGATTTCAGTTTATGCAATCAGTAGGTTCTACAGAACGATATGGTTCTGATGAAAAAAGTATTTCCAAATCAACCTACATATATGCTTATATGTATATTTTTTTTCAGGTACACGTAATGACAGCCGTATTGAATTCAAGAGCTTGCCAGGACGCCAACATGACGGTTTCGATTTCACAATTGTGTTTAGAACGTTCGACGGCGGTCTCATATTTTACGCAGCCGCTAAGAAACACCCTGATCAGTTCTTAGCTCTGTATATGATACAGGGACAGGTAATTGTTGTGCTTATTAATTTCGGTTGACAACTAATGTGAACTCCCAGAGTCCACCCTTTAAATATTTATTGCATAGGGAGAAGTATCGCAATCCTTCTTACTCTTAAATAAATAAATAAATAGAGACAGTTCGTGTTAGTTCGTCTTCTCCAGACAAAGTTTTCCCGATTTCCAAAATTTTTTGTAAATAATTACTATATCTCTATAAAATAAATATGTTCGAATGCATTACTAACATTAGAATATATATAAGTTTTGATTGTATTACCTAACCTTATGGACAATTGCGAAATAAGGTCGGTACGTAAATAATTTGTTACAAACAAATTTGTTTTGAACTTACGTGTTACGCTTTCAATTTTACAGCTAAATATGTTATTCAACTGCGGTGGGGAAACAGTAAAGATCCAATCGTCGCAAACTTACGCGGACACGGAATGGCACACTGTGACAATGGTCCGCAACGGAGCCCACGGCAAACTGTCGGTGGACAACGATCTGGTGGGCCAGGAACACGGCACCTGCGCCACCAAGGCACACGCCCTCGCCGCACCCTTCTACTACGGCGGCTTGAAGGAGCTGACCGAGGACATCAAGAGAAACTTAGAGGTAATACGACATGTATCAATAACAGTAATAATATCCCGGGACATTGAACACACGGTCACGTGACTCCAAACTAGTATACTGTGGGTGTCACAATTTTTCAACTCGCAACAAATGTTCATATATAGTATTTTGTCGGCGAGTGGAATCTGTGATCGTTGTTCTATGGCCAAATACCCTCTAGTGCTTTCTGTGAACCTGCATTACGACCGGTATGGACTAGAATTACCTCTAATCCATATCATTCGGGGAGATATCACAAGTATTAAACATTTTGTTTATGTTATTTATAAAAAAAATATTTCGGCAGGACTATTACCAACCATTCAAGGGCTGCTTGAAGGGGCTCACGATGAACTCCCACCCCATCACAGACATCCAACACAAAGTCAACTCTCTGCAATGCCGCGACAACGTCGAGGATGGTGTCTACTTCGGGCCATCATCTGGTGACAACAGTAACTACGTCATGGTATATATTACTTACAATTATTATAACTTGCGTATGTTTTTGGTGAACTATATATCTTGTCATTACTTATACCCGTTATAAAAATTGTTTTACAGCTTCAAGGAATTTTCTCGAAAGTTGGATACGACTTTGCTATTTCCCTCGAGATTAAACCACGGAACTCCACTGGCCTTCTTTTGAGTGTGCACGGCCATAAGGACTTCATGGTCCTCGAGCTCGTCGACAACGAAATTATAGCCAACGTGGAGAACGGGAAAGGGCCTTTCCAAGCGAGCTACAAATTGGGCAATAAGTTCTCATTTTGCGACGGAAAATGGCATAAGATACACGGTTGGTATAAGTCTACAATGTCATTATTTCATTTGAGCATTTACAATTCACGTATTTTTTAAATTATAACAAAGAAAATATTGATAGATAAATGTTTAGAGTAACAGTTAGTGAAAGAGTAATTTCTCTAATATATAAACTACCCTTCAGAATAGATACATAATATTAAAATTAGTTCTGTATAGTGAAAGATCTCTATTTAAAAAAATAACATACATTGGGAAAAAAGTTACATGCCCATTGTGGTGATAATGTTTTCTTGTACGGCCGGCCAAGAAAATGGTCTATCAGTTTCGATGACACTTCCTGTGTCACTAAAACATCAATAAGGTAGAGTTGGTATATTGTGACAAGTGAACAATGAACCTTCATGTTTAATGATATTCATATGAGTTTCAACCTTAGGGTGGTAGAGCAGATTCTTGGCCGACTGTACACTTCATTAGATTTTAGAACGGCTATCCGATGTCTCTAGACTCTAGAGAATTCAATTTAGGGTGAAATCTGGGAAACGTATGTCTGAAAAATTACTCTATGCCTAACATTTACACAGCTTACGGTGAATTATCAGACGCACTTAAAGAATTCGTGAATTCTCTAGAATAAGACATCGCAATAACACTTTTACAATATACATACTTGACAGCCTGTAATGATCCTCTTACATACATACATACACTTCACGCCTGTCTCCCAGAGGGGTAGGCAGAGACTACAGATTTCCATTTGTCCCGGTCCTGACATACCCCTTTCGCTTCATCTACATTCATACATCTTTTCATACATGACCTTCGGTTTCGAGTACTTTTCACGCCAACTTCGGCCAGGACATCACTAATCTGGTCTGTATATGTCCTTCTGGGGCGACCTCTACTCACTCGGCCCATTACATCACCCATATAAATCTCTTTCCATATGATCCTCTTCTCACCTACTAATAAACACAAGCTCCTTCTCCAGAGAAGGTTGAACATAAAAAAAAAACATTAATCTGTCAACACCATACTGAAACGAATAAACTGTAGTAAACGTAACGTGTATTCCTTTTCAGCTGTGAAGTCACGTCACGTGGTGTCGCTGAGCGTTGACGGGAAGATGACGAAGCCGGGCCTGGGCTACTCGCCGTCCACCGACACGACGTCGACGCTGTACATCGGCGGGCACGAGAGGCGGCTGTCGGCGCTGCGCGGCTCCAAGGCTCGCCAGGGCTACGTCGGCTGCATGCGAAACCTCGTCATCCAGAAACAAGACGTACCGATACCACTCAACTCGGCACACGGAAACGTACACGTGGGCGTGTGCCCCGTCGACTAAAACTACCAAAGAAACTGCATTTCGCGCATCCATAGTGGGGAAGAAAACTCGTGAACTAATGGCGCTAGTATCGCTCGACACAAAAATGTCACCGATTGTCACTACACTTGTAGAACACTCATTTTGACAGACTGCCTTTCATTGGTAGTAGTAAAGCGTAAAAAGCACCATCTGCATTAAATTCGTTTCAGCATTTTCTTCCCTATTAAAATTGTACCTCAAACATATACATAGACAAATGCTATCATTGTTTATAATCATATTATTATGTATAATGTTGTTTGCAGTAGTATATTTTCATTATGGTAACACCGACACAGCAATAGCCAGATTAGAACAAATCATCCTAACGTTTGTAGAAATTTGTGACGAAACATTAAATATATGTCCTTTAGACTTAATATTAATAACTAATGTCGTTGTATTGTATTTTCATAGATTCCACAAACCAGATATTTTATTACAATAAAACAAATCACATAACAATAAACTGGAACATTTATTTTCACCGTAATCTTAAGTACTATATCATATTGGTAAGTGACGGATAATTTAAAAACAAACCGAGCCACAGACGTGCCAGGGACAAGTACAAACACAGTAAAATTCATTTCACTATAAATTAATAGCCATTATCATCAGTCACAACACACACGCAAATTAATTACGTCTCAATGAAATTCATTTAAAACCAAATATATAGGACACATACGATTAAGACATTCAAGTATTTTTTGGTTTTGTTCATATTATAAAAAAAAATCACAACAGTAAGATTAATATGGTAACTTATATATTGACTGCCTGCAATGACGTACTCATTACTGACAGTGGGCGAACACCTGAAGCTCTAGCTAGCACTGCAAAAAAGGCGCGAATATAAAAAATAAATACGCGCCATGATTGGCTATTTAATGCTTAGTGCACAGTGATTTTGATTGGCTTGTTATGTTTAGTGCGATGTCGCGTATTTCAAAAAATCGCAAGCGTTATAGCGTAAGTCTTGGATATTCCTTTCTTGGAGCGCTATGCTAGGGCATAAGAGACAGAAAACATCCAGTAACAACTGACAATTCATTTACTTTACACCAATATAATTAATAGAAAGGTATAATCATTTATTTAGTAATATTAATAGATACACACCGTACCCATATGGGGATGTTTCTATTAATTTTAGGCCGCGTAAACAATATGAAAAGTCGCCGGGTCTACACAAAAGTTCCTGTCGTTTATACACGCGAACGCAATTTAATGTAATTTTCTTGTCTAGTTTTGTAAGTGTAATTGCGCAGCAGACGCGACATGCTTTCGTGGATTTAGTTTCAAGGAGACACAGTTTCAATGAGACACAATGTCATATTCGTACGTCCAATATTGTATTATCGCGAAAAAAGTCCAAATATTGACACTATAATCACTAATGTCAACCTACCTATGATGAGTGTACCTCTTTATTCATTCAACTTACGAAATCAATAATAAGTAATTATAATAATAAGAGTACAATAAGGTTCAGAATTAAGTGGGATCTATATTTATAGCATTTGATTTTTTAACCTACATGTACAGTATCTTGTTGCACTTACGTCCCATTGACACTGTGTCTCTATGCAATCTCTCTCGGGCCAAAATCCGACAAAATACTTGACATTACACGACCCGTATTCTTGTATAGAACCAGTTATTATTCTTGTAATGTACACGTGCCCTGATTGTTGCTCAAGTATGTGTGTAAGTAAGTTCTTATTTTAACGAAATGACATAGGTAGTAAAACATAGGTATAAAAAACCATAAGAATGAATAAACATAAATAACATATGATCAGAGTATAATTAACAATAAAATAGACATAACTTGAAATGAAAAGATTGGGAATAGGTTATCTGGTGTTATTTCGGAAATAGTTTATTGTTCCGTTGGTAAATAGTCAAATTCCTCTCTCACAAAAAACTGAACACTATTCTTATTCTAATTAGTAATCGCCACCATTCCAGTGAAAGAAAACATTCTCAACAACTCGCGAGGATACCTGCATACTATAATGGTGTGCAGGCAAGTTGTTTTCCTTACCAACAATTTGTTTTTTCTGACGGGAAACTAAAGCTACCCTTAATGGAATAAAAGGCGTGACAGTGGTGTTATTTGTGATAATTCACAGTTTACATGTCCTTAATAATCACGACGAATAATATTATAGCTAACCTAGATTGTTTTTACTACTCATTGTGCGCTTTATTTCGATGATTAGATAACAGTATAGTGGTCATTTTCTCACAACAAAATACTCGATTGAGTATTATTACAGACTCAGTGTTTACATGCGTCGTGAAGCTGTTTGGGAACGTTGTTTGTTTTGTTCACACGTTTCGAGATTTCTGTCGCCTCTGCGTACAGTCAATATAGAGTGCCCATTCTTGGTATTAAAAATAGTCCTGAAGGTTGATCCTGCGGTTTTGATTATTAATAGTAGTACACATAATAAATGTTATCATTATTCATCTTGACTAATGGTTTCCTCGTCTTCAATAACCATTTGTTACAATGTTAATAATAATTTACCAAAGGGACACATTCCCCCATATGCACAGTAAATTCCTATTCGATATAAGTTGAAACAGTATAAATAAAATGTATATGTATAATGTATTATATTTAATCTATATTTGTCCGCATGATAAGTTTGAATAATCCCCTTTATATTATTTAATAATGAATTGACAATTAACTGCCCCTATTATATACATGAAAAAAATGTTAATCTACTTGTATAATGTAATTAATATTGTATTAAATAATAATTTATTATGCTACATAATTCATTCTCAACCGAAATTATTAATTTTAAAATAATAACATTAAAGTAAAACACTTACGACTATAAACTTATATCGTTTGACTACACACGAATAGTTGTACCCAGAAATTAATAAAATAAAATGAGTGAGTGTTGCTTAATATTACCTACAGTGTACAAAATAATTATATACAATTAATTACTTAGATAAAATTGTATAACAATTCATTTGTAATAAATATATTTGGTGTGAGCATCACCTAGGGAACGCGACAGCGTTAATATTAGTCGACGCACGACGGCCTCCTTACAACCTGACGACAAAAAAATAAAAAAGTTTTAAAACACCACTTAGCTTCAATTAGTACAAGTCGACCGCATAAAATTTTCGCAGTTTTATTTTTAACAATATTGGAGCTTTACTAAATGTCCTTAATATTTTCACGATCATTCTGCGCGATAAGGGAATGTTGTGATCTGAAAGTCGATCAAGTGAGGACCTTGAGCATTAAGGATTTACGGTAAAAAATATATTTGAAAAATAGTGTACACGGCTTTCTTGATTTTGATTTGATTTCAAAAAGTTGTAATTTTTTTATCACTATGAACAAACGTTTGACCACCAATTTAGTGAAATTAAAAACTCAGTAATGCTTATTGTGATATTATATTACTTGGTACATAGTCATGTGCAGAAACATGTATACACTTAGAAACATTTCAAAGCTATACTTATAAAGCATTGATAGGAATGTTTTCGTTTTGCGAATATGGTATTCTAGATTAATAATTCTAATATCAAAGTAGCTGTCGTTATTTTAAGAGAAAGTGGCTTTGAAATGTTACTATATGTGACTGTACCAAATTGTCTTCGCTGAAATCTTACGTAATAGTCACAGACTATAAGGATCATAAAATCTACTATATAAAAATAAGTCGGGTTTTCCTCCCTGACGTTATAACTTCAGAAAGCACGAACCGATTTCCACGGTTTTGCATTCGTTGGAAAGGTCTCAGGCTCCGTAAGGTTTATAGCAAAGAAAATTTAAGAAAACTTTCAACAGAAAAGCGGGAAAACGAAACGAAGCCATCTGGTGGCGAAACGGAGTTCGCCGTGTTTGCTAGTTTCACAAAAAAATTGCAATACCTGTTCACTGGTGTTGACTTTCCACAATAAACATGATGGACTGGTGCTGCGAGGTGTCTGCGTGCACCGTGGACACCGTCCGGAGACACTCTATCTGATGCGAAGCCCAGTCCTTCTTCTGGCAGTACGTGGAGCAGTACGGCGTGCGCCGGCACAGGGAGCATTCGGCGGATGCCTCGCGGTTGCAATTTGCACACTGGAGATATTAGAATTGATTAAACATTTCTACATTGGCAAACCAAAACGACCCACACTTCTAACGAATTAAAATGAGTTAAGAAAGGGTCAGATTAGAACGCTGTTACAAAATACAAAATTCTATAAAGGCGAAAATATGCAGCGACGTGTGCGTGCTCTGTGTTTCACGAAAAAAACACTGAATTATATGCTTTCTTCCATTTCAGCTGACAAATAAAATAATAATAGCAGTTGTAAAATATCTGTAGATACTGTAGATATTTTACAACTGTTCGGACATTTGTAAAATCGAAACATAGCCGGAAATTTTTATGCCGGTACAAAATTCGTTCAATCTTACCTACACTCTAATTGCTAATTCACTGCCACCTTGGGATGCCATAACAATGAACTGTTTTTGCAACGCTAGACTTCAAAATTATTCAAAATATCCTTTTTGAACTGGTATCATCCTTATTCTTATGTCTTCCAAAAGACAAAAAAAGCACTGGTATCCTCGCAGATATAATCAACATTTTTTGAATAGAGAAGAGGCAACCGAGAGATAAAATAGATGAGGTAGTTAATACAATCGAAGATCGCGTGGACTGTGGGCATTTGCTAGCAAGTGCCTCTGCCGACCCCGCTTTGGGATTAAAAGGCGTGAAGTGTCGCGTGTGAAAGGTGTATTTTCTTACTAAGTTTGGAATTTATCTCTGTGTGTATCATCACGCTCGTTGGTGTTTATACTTGGGCGGTACGGTTCAAGTGCGTTTGGTACGCAATAATAATTACAAAGAAAAAAGCAGCAACTTCAACCAGTACCTACTAATCGCTCCAACGATTCTTTAAAGTTCCCTAGATTCATCTAATTTGCCATCGTCAAACTCTGATTTCCCTAACATAGGATCACCTTCGAAATATCTACTTTCCATCAAAAAAAGAATAATCGACATCGGATCATAAAAGACGAAGTTATCCGTGAACAAACATAATAAAGCATACCATATTATCGAATTGAGTAACCTCCTTTTTAGAAGTCGGTGAAAAATGGTTGAAAAATCCTGGAATGTCACATTGACGCTGACAATACTGACAGAGAGCGAGGCTCATGATTGGTAGTTTATGTGGCAGTATATAATATCAAAAGCGGCAGTGTCCACCCAGTGTCTTGTGGACTCTGCCGCCTTTGATATTATATGACTCAATTGAAAAAAACTGCGACGATGGCTGGGCTGAGAGTCATGCGCATGTAGTCCACTCACCAAACTAAGCTTCTTGGGTTCGGTATCCTCCATGTTGTGTAGCGAGGCCTGCTCGGCGTCGACCTGCGCATCGACGCTCGCGGCGAGCAGCGCCGAGGCGCGCTCCTGCTCGAAGCGCTCCACCTGCCGCGCGTTCACCAGGCGCACCTCGTCCACGCACTGCTTCAGCTCGCCGGCCACGCGCTGAAGCGTTTGACTCAAGTCCTCCAGACGCTTCATCACCGCTGAAATCTCTTGAAAACCTGAAATACACACATATTCAATAAAACTATTTCAGATTTCACTTAGCCTTAGCTAGCGGCTTTATAAGTCGTTGCGAACAGTAGCACGAAGGAGATTCTGTGATTGAGGTTCATAGCACACATGTCATCTCTAATCTGAGATTGAACTTGTCCCGAGGCGAGGCGTTAAGGTTCATTTTCGGATTAATGTAATAAGGAACATTAGGGAGTTTCAAACAAATAATACAAAACATATAGTGAATTGATACGGTGTCGGACCTTTTCAGATTTAATATCTGGCATTACTAGTTACACTAATCTTGCTCGCCAGTGTTAAGGCGGCTGGCACCAAGGCATTTCTTTCCATTGACTTCAGTGTATTGATTGGTAGTTCCATGCGCAGCAATATACAAGATTTTTTGTACTTATCTTCGCAAATGGGAATTTTTCAGTTATTTCTTAAATTTATTTATAAAATTCTCTATTTCGGACATAATAATATTGTGAGTGATAATTCGCCTTGCTCTCATATGTTCGCAGATTGTACAATCTATTACTATTAGTGCATTGGTTATATTAATATTCATTTATTATTGCATTCCAAAACATCAGTAGGGTGTTACATTTGAAGGCAGGTATGTAGATTGTTATGCAGAGCCATAACAATCTACCTGCCTTCAAGCAATATTAATTCCTTGACTTATATAAAAACACGCATTTTATTCTAATTCATTAATATTGAGGTACACAGTATGCTTCATAAGGCTTATAGAAATAAATAATAAAATGACAATTATACACAAAGGCAAAACTTATTTGTTTATAATGCAATGCTTCTCGCAGCTGCCATTTTTTTTTTTTGACACTTAACATACATATCGCTTAGCATTTCACCTAAAATGATCATGGAAATCATTGGGGGGAGGCTCTCCTCCAGCAGTGGACGTCATGTAGCTGAAGATGATGATGACATACATATTTGTCACACCCTTTTCCCAGAACGGTAGGAAGATATTTGGTTCGACACATACCGGTGCCCTAATTTGATTTCCAATCCATGGACAAGACGCACAGCTGACTAAATATATATAAGGTACAAAGTAGAGTTACAGTTTATAATCTCCGAACTAAGCGCCATGCTGAATTAGTAATTAGGAAATTATAAATGTGTAACAACTTTTATAAAGATCTGAGTATGTATCTAGTTACTTAATCTTTAACTTTTAATATTGTGATAATGATACTAGTGTTTCTGTACAATATTATCTCCTCAGGAATAATTCTGTCTAATAAAGAAAATTGCATCAAAATTAAATGCAGAGTTTTAAAGATCTAAACATACATCCCTATGTAGTTTGTCCCTACAAACAGTGGGAACGGTCTATGTTTTGTACCTACTATGTATTGATTTTACTTGAAGGCAGATTATACAATATCGCACAGCTTATGTAAGCCAAGTTTGTAAACATTTTATAGCCTTAGACATTCTCCAAAATAAGCAATGTATTAACAATTATGCTTATTATAGTTTTGGAACCTTGTTAGGTAAAGCTAGGTCACCTAGGCACCTTGCGTTACTAACCGCATTTTACACCACTTATTCCGTTCACATGGGAAGTCTAGTTCATAATCAAGTCTTCAAAATCTTGCCAACATCTGTTCAGTACTCTTCCTATAAACCTATATCAACTAAGCAAACTCATATTACACAAACTTTCGCATATACATATGTACAGATTAACTTTAGCTTTTGGTAGGATTTATATTATTGAAAGATTAGTTATAGTATTTTAAAGTAGTACATTCAGATTCACAGTATAAAGCACAGCGCAGTACATGAAACAATATGTACCAAACTAATCATAATACCAATAAGTACCAAAACTAATCATAATACTGTCAAAATGGTATGTCACTTGCATTGGTCAGTTGCCCAAATTGCTGGTCATTGACATTTGAATTGTTGTTACACATATGAAGAAACAGCAAAAAGATGATAAACACAACATACAGCCACACAACATACAGCCACACAACATACCAGCACTGAATCAATATAACTTAATAGAATTGATTTAGCTATATAATTAATGTAACTTTATGAATATTGTATGCCACTTAAGAAAGCATTTTATAATCAGGAAAGTAGGTAGGTAGGTAGGTATAATTAGCATATTGTCAAAGCAAGTATCATTCGCATATTGTCAAGGCAAGTTTATAAGATTTACCTTCTAAGCAAGGACAGGTTTATTTAATCTCATTAGAATAAGCATTCACTATTTCTCTTAAACTAATCAGATACATGAATGTATAATGAAACACAGTATAAATGAAGTCCAGAATTTACGCTCACACTATGTAAACAGAACTTTGGTGTATGTGGCAAATTTCTGAGGGCATCCTAATTCACAGATTCTCTATTTAATTGTTTTGTTGCAGTATTGGAGTAATGGTTTGCTCAGCTGTGTACAATCGCAATGCCACCATTTTTCATAATATTAATAGTTTACACAAAATATAGCTCATACACTGTATATGGAAAATAAGTTGAACAAGTTTACATCTAAAAATCAAGCCAGTTTTACATTCTGGTTTCTGATAAATGTTTATAGAAAATATGTAGTAAACATGTACATAGTACATTAATCGGTCAGTTCGCAATCAAGCAGCTATGCAAGAATTTTAATACAATAACAGTTATATTTCTCTTATGTAAATTTAAATGTTAATATTTCAAGCATTCGCACAAAACACACATGGTAATTTTTAATCTTATGTGATAAGGGACATAGAATGACATAACAGATGGGTTTAAATCTAGAAAGCTACATAGCATAGCACATAAAAGAATCATTGTTTATTGTGTTAAAGCTTTAACAATGGTTTCATATTCATTACATCGCAAACTATCCTAAAAATGCAGTTGAGAATAACTGGAGCACTTAGCAGGCGATTTTCAGTAGCGGAAGTTGGTTGGGGAGGCCTTTGCCCAGAATTGGGACATCATAACGGGCTAAGACAAAAGAGGTTGAAATAAAAGAAAAACGACAATGGTTATCATTACCTGTTGTAGGGTCACTGGCAGCATCTGTGTTTTCCAAAAGATGATAGTCTGCATTCGTGTCTAAGCCTTCAGCTATTGACTGCCAAGCTTCTTTCGAGTGACTACTACTATTCTGGTGAATACTGTCATGATCTATACTATCCTCTCTTTTCTTACTTCTCTTTTCTTCACCATCATGATTGGACCGCCTTTTTCTCTTATATGGTGTGTATAACCTTACAGGACCCATAGCTGACCCGGACTGGTCATCGCAACATGCACCACAGGTGCAACCTGTGGAATGAGGTGTTAATATGCCTTCATCAATTAGAGCTTGAATACTTCTACCACCGAATCTGATAGACCTTTTCCAATCCTTGCTAGAAGCGCGGCCACATAATGCTTCAAACTCACTAGGTGTGTACCATTCTGAACCATATTTAATACACCTTCCCCTCCCTCCTGAACCAAATCGATTTTTGTGTAATTCTGCAGAAGTATTTTTACACCGGACGGGCAATATGGGCATATTTGCTGTTTCTTCCCAGCTCCGATTGTGAATAGATCTAATAGGCGATGACGTAGGAACGACTTCATTTTGCGTTTGTCCTCTTGGAACTGTAGGAGATGGTGGATTCTGTATGACTATGTGTGTTGCTTTAATGTCGTCGTTCGCTGGGGACCCAGAAATGAAGCCATTGTCAACGCATAGCATAGGTTTGAAATGGGGCAGCTGGTCGGATGTTATAACATTGAATGTTGTCCCAGCAATAAGTGTGCCCACCGGCACAGACACTGGTACCGTAACCACTCCATTGGTATCGTTGGATAGCCTTGTGGCCTTGATTGCACTTGCCAGTACAGCACTGCTATCAGCACGATCCCTGTCGTGTTCGTTCGCCGCCGTAAGCGGGTCGCCTTCGGAAATGTCCGGCATCACGACGTTATCCGAAGTCCGATTCTCCGCCATCGCCGATCGTTCGTAGTCGTATATCTTCGTACTTTTTCGCCCTCCCCGCACCCGCGAAACAAACAATTTATGAAATGTACATTTCTGTAAGATCACACCACTTTAATTGTGATTTGGTCAAGTCTAACCAGGCAATCTCGATTTATTTGGATGCAATCTGTATGCCCGAAATACCCAAGTTTATTTTTCTTTCAAGCCGCCATTAATTTTATTTGACGTGCGAGTTAGCCGTCAAATCGTAAGCATGAAGGAGGAGTCTACACCCGACATAGAAAATTCGTAAATAAAATAACCTACAGACAAATTAAATCAGAATAATCAATAGGTACATTACTTAGATACATAAATTATTATTCAGTCATATTTTTAAGGACATAGGAACCTACTAATAGTAGCTATAGAAGTGTCTCTATCCGTACTTATTACTAAACGGAGTAAATTGAACTAATTCAATTTATCTTTATTGGAAGATTTTAAGGGGTTTCTTTCTTATAACAAAAAATATTATATAAACGTATGTAGTTGAACGTTTTAAAGTTTTTTTATCGTATTGGCCTTGATTGCATTTATCATGAACGCATCTGAAGTAGTATCGATTACTTGCTGTCACTGTCTATTCTAGCGTTTATTCCCTCTCGCAAATACTCTGCCAAATTGGAAATATGACTTCCATCTCTCTCTAACCTTAGTTGCCTTTTGACTAATTCATATTCGTTATCTCATTCTAAACTAATTTTAGAAATTTCGCTACCTACACACAATTTAATTTCTTTCACTTTTCCGTATCCTACTTCAAGTTTGATACCGCGAAAAATACGATTGTTTTGTACACTTTTGGTCCGGATTTATTGAAAAAAATCTAAGTCTGTGTCACATACAAAAATCATTTCCTAATCCATATTTTCAAACCGAGCCTTCCATTAGAGAATACTGTATATAATATGAATATTTAGGTATCGATCGAGATTGTTTTGTAAACAGTAAAATAAAAACATGGAAGAACTTAAATGCCGACATAAAACTATTCAGAGTGCTGCACATCATATTGCTCTGGAGTGTATTCATCCTCAGGTGCGTATCTCAACATTATATTTCCTATTATGTGGCTAGGTTACATTGCAAACACCTTGGTACAACCTATTTGTTAACAATTCCGAACAGTTTTGTTCGCATATGTAGAGAATTTCAAATTAATAGGTAACAAAAATGTTTGTAGACATTTAAAATAAAAAATGGAAACCTATGGTCCATCTCCATGGTTCACCTAGTCATTCCATTGATAAGGGTTATGTCCTATGGTCTTCTAAAATTAGTCTAATTGGGAACCTATTTCACCATTTACATTAAAAAAATATTTACAAAAGTAAGTATCTTAGTTAAGTGTATGATTTCAAAAGTCAATACAGCTAGACTTTCACCACAGTTTTACATTTCTCATTGGTAACAAATCAATGTTAACTCTTTTGCGGACAGTGAACAGCTATAGGTGTCATAACAATCAAAATGTATTGTGTCTATTTACTGTCCGCCAATGTGTTAATATTGTGTCCATGGTCTTCTGGGGCACAGAATGTTAACTGTAACAAACATCTAGGTGAAGCCAGGAAACAGCCCACAGGTAAGTAATATCTAAAGAACTACAGGACCAAGAAGTAAAAAAGCAAAGAGTGTTGTAAAAGGAGACTTAAATGCCATTGTGAAAAACGGCTACATCTCATATTTTGTTCTGAAGAACAAGTTAATCTATATCCCAAAGGACAACAACAAACTGATGTTGTTCAATAATGTCATATTCTACAGAACAAATGCTACTTACCCTAAAAAAATGGGAAGTTTAACCTTCAAACTATTATAGTACTATACAACAAACAATATTGTTGTTTGGGGTCTTTTTACACAACTACAATGTTAGGGAACATTTTTTAAGTTTCAAAGGTGTTAAGGTTTTTGTTAAGTTTGCTGTATGACACTAAAATTTTCATGTATATTTTTTGTATGGGTGAAAGAGTACCTATTGTGGCATATTATTGTAATAATAAGGTCTTAGATTGCCACTATGTATTGCATACATGTGGGACCACCTTAACTTTTCTGGAATTGGTATAGATAATGTTTTGTTTAAGACTTAGTGTAATGCTTAAAAATATAATAGTAAGGTGTGGTACTGTACTTTTAGAAAAATAAACATTACAGCTATAAAAAAAAATGTCTTTGTTACTCCCAAATTACAGAGTTCAAGAAGCTTAAAGGTTACTATCTGTTAATAAAATGACATTCCAAGTCAAGGCTACCCAAGCCCCGACTTCAAGCACTTGCAGCTCATTAAAATATTTGTAGCATTAACTTAGATGAATGCAATTAGTAGGTTAGTAATTTACTTAGTGCAGTTGGGAACAGGAATTATAATTTAAGAAAAAAGTAAGGATTATTTGTCTTAATATTGATTAACAACAAATTATAATTATTAGGTAATGTTTGTATTATTATGTTACTATTGTAAAGTGTATGTATAATATTTAATATTTTGCACATCGATGTTTCACAGTGTGATATTATCACCCCACATGTCTGTTCATTGTGGATGCACCTGGTTGCTGTTAGCAGTCGGCTCATGGCTCCCCTTACCACGTTCACCCGTACCCCTCCCCTGTCCGCCTACAGCATGCCTTCCAGAGCTACCCACAAGCCAATGTCAGCCCTAAAATGTTCCACCCAAAAGGGCTTAAAGCACACATTGTAAGTACCACTGTATTATTTGGAATATTTACATTTATGTATGTCAGTATTTGTTGAATAACACATTGCTCTTATTTTATAAGGACGCACGCGCGTACAGCACACCTAGCGACAGCCCGATACTGGGACGCGCGCTTTGCCTCACGCCTAAGGGCAGCCCCGTCCCCGGCCGAGTGTCCCACCTGAGCGACAAGTTCCAGGACTCTGTCACTCTCACATCAAATACAGATGCCCTAGTTTCCAAAATCAGTGCCATGTTTCCAACAGTTAGCGAAACTCATATCAAAATACTTTTGAAAAAGTAAGTAAACACTTTACTATTGATGTATGGTTTACACGGGATGGCTGCCTACACATGAAATGAAATGTTGCAATGAATTACAATAACATGCCTAACAAATGCATTATATTAATAGGTAAATGCAAGCTTGCTTCCCCTTCACTCACTATCATTAAAACTTGAAGCTTTATCTTCATACATGTTTTGGAAACATAATCTGTGTGGAAGTGTAACCTCCTGTAGTAAATCATACATGTTTGTTTAATTACTTTTATTGGAACCTTTTATTGATATATATATGACATTTATACTTATTAAACATTATACCTATATTACGATTCATATGTTAGGTATACAGTGTTTTTGATTTGTATAAATTACGATGTCACTAATACTAAATATGTAAAAATACGAGAGCATGTTTAAAATAATTCTAAAAACTATATTTCAAATTACCTATTCAAAAGTTGGTCAAAATACAATTGTAGATATTACAATCGAGAGGCAGTTGTAATAAGTGCGTTACAAGTGGAGAAGCACCCCATCACTACACCCGGGCCGCTGAGTATGTCTCCGTCAGCCAACCGCCTCCAGCGCAGCGCTATGGGGGTCTACACGGCGGTCCAGCTGGCAAAAGGCTCCTCGATGCACGGCTCCAGCCATCTTACACCACTTACAGGCACTCCACACGGTATGTATGGTCATTTACTTATGATTATTGAATTATATGCCGTGATCAACATACTAATAAGAGAGTCAAGTTTCCCGATCAGGATCTCCATCCCTGCTTCGACCAGCATCCGGTGCCAGCAGCTACTACGGCACAAACAAATCTATCGACGGAGGCCACTCCACTAAAAGCCACTCGCCTAAAATGAAACTGAAGTGAGTATTTAAGTCAATTAGTGCATAAACATAAGACACTACTCAATTGCGAAGTACTGATGTAATAAATCAATTTCCTTTAGGTATTTGAAGAGCATCTTTCCTAAAGCTGAAGAAACTCTAATTCTGGACGTACTAGCCAATAAGGATAATAATGTGCAAAAGGCAAGTGAAGAACTGTTAACCATGGGATTCCCCAAAAAGGAAAAGATTTTAAATAATTCTCCACCGAAGAAGAAAGAAAGGGATACACCGCAACCCGTCAAGAAAATGGTCACGATTATGATGACATCTGAAGACAAAGAACTCGGTAATTAGAATAAAGAATACCTGTAATAGATCCGTATAAACCTTCTATTAATATGTATTTAATTCTTGGATATATCGCCTAATAATAATGTGTCGCGGGTAAATAGGTACCTAATGAACAAGTGTGCTCCATCGTAAACCACATCGCTGCTTAACACCAGGCAGGATGATGGCCAAACGCTTGTACATTGAGTTTAAAAAAAACAATATTTTGTAAGAGTAATGTCCATACTGAACAGCTCAGTAGGTAGTTAGGTACTCGAACTACTAATGCACGACAATAAACAATTTCAGTGAAATCGAAACTGCAAAAGAAGTATATCGGTGTTCCCGAACGAGTGATAGTAATCGCGTTGGACAGCGTGGACTACAACGAGGAGCGAGCGGAGCAGATTCTCTCGACGATGCTGAAGGAAGACGTGGCCGACAAGCCCGCGGCCAGCGCTGACATGCCGCCCGACCGGCCCAGCGACCTACCACCCACGCGGTAAGCCACAACACCTCGTTACACACACTAAGCGTAAACGTCTGTTATGCTATGTACCGTACACCATGCGTATTCCCGCGCCTTAACATCTCATCTGTCTATATAAGTTGCAAAACTCAACTACAACAACACAACGCTCTTAGTTGTATACCCGATATAAAGGCCCATTCAGAGGTCCCCATTTCTATGAAAAATTGCAAAGGAAACTAGTTTCAATTTTGTTCTAAACCAGAAGCAAGGAAATTGTACTTTATAAAAGGACTTTAACTCTCCACCGCCACAACTCAAACAATATGTACTGAAATAATAGAAGAGATTGGGTGTTCAACTAAGAATACCGGTAAAGTATCTCACTAATACCTTCCTTACGCACTACTGCGTAGTAACACTAACACGCCTACAATGTCTTATTATTATTACCATTTCCCATCGACCATACAACCACTGGACACCGCAAATACATATCCTAGTTCAAGCATAACGCTACGTCGGGACGCTCGTCGCCCAATGACGAACGCCCGTGACGTGAATAACGGCAACCAACCTACAAATGAACCAACCATCGGTTTGACTTTTGTTTTGTTGTAAAATTTGGACATCAAGAGTCTAGTAGTTCTATGATCGATGTCATTTCCATATTAACAAAAAGCTTTTTAGCTTCTCATAAATTAATTTAATCAAAGATCCGCAAGTGGATATAACTCAATCGCCGTGTGTTAGGTGGTTAGCAATCGTTACTTTTAAAGTGTCGGTGTCGGTCATGACATGCTTGACCAATACCGGGCTGAGAATGCATCGTACTGTGCGCCGGTACCGAAAATAATAGGGTCGGACACCCAAAAAAAACATAATATCAGCTAAACATTCAATAATTGTAACGCATATTACGCGCC
>SJJU01072213.1:0-43309 GCA_012932125.1 Conopomorpha cramerella
TTTTTTTAATTAATTTATTCACTAAATTACACATTAGGTATTACATAAAATAAAATTCCGCCAAACTGCAGAACAGTTTGTTGGCAGATAAAAGGCTAATTTAAAATTAACACAATATGTAACTCACTGTTGAGCCGCGCGCATCAGTATTTTAACAAAAAATACGAAGTTACGTATACAATAAATACAAAGTTGATTTTGTTTTACGATAGATAGATAGGTACTATATCATTACAATATCTTACGGACATAATTCCAGAAAGTGCTTTTTAAGTAGACATTTTAGATTTTGTTTGGAGATAGCATTATTGATGATCCCCGACAATTCGTTATACAGTTTCGGCGTGAGGTAGTCGAGTGTACGTTCGCCATAATAGTTACACACTTGCGGTACCACCATGCTCCGGGTTAAGGCCGCTCGCGTTGGGTAGCTACGGGTTCTCTCCTCCTTGTATACATTGGAATCATATTGACTAAGAATTATTACAATTTTAACTTTATCTTCAATTGGTAGGGATTTAGTTAGTTTAAATATTTTTCCATAGTTACCGTTCAAAGCCTTCTTTTCAACATTACTAATTAAATGTTTTAATATTCGTATCTGAAGCGCTTTTACTTTATGTAGGTAAGTGGTGAAAGTCAAGCCGTAGCTACCCAACCCATAGCACCACCATCACCACCGCATCCGCTAGGGCATAATACAATGTGAATAATACTTTTCTACTTGCAACACGTTTTAGAAGAAAGAATTTACATAACACACTTCTTAGCTTACTACAAACATTTTCTATTTGTAAATTCCAAGAAAAATTGCTCTGTATTATGAGTATTTATACATTTGCACTTCCTCCAAGTTGCTACACGAACATCTATTTGACGGGTCAGCGGTATGAAAGCATTTGTAATTATGTCCTATTATGTTAAGTGAGTGATTTTTGTACGTACTGTACGGTGAACATATTTTCATACATTTTGTTTTGCTAATGTTAATAATAATACCATTATCATGGGCCCACTTTATTACATTATTGAAGTCTTCTTGTATTATTACCTCAACTTCTTTAGGATCTTTGCCACTATACAAGAGACATGTATCATCAGCATACATGTATATACTGCTATTATGTACTACATTAGGCATGCTATTAACATGCATCACATAGCCAACTGGTCCATACACCGAGCCAGTTGGTACGCCATATTCAACCAATCCAGCTGTGCTGTTTATGTCATTGACGTGAACTATTATCTTTCTGTTACTCAAGTACGTTTTAAACCAATCATTCACTCTTCCACGAATGCCACATTCAGCCATGGCCTGCAGTAAGCCATCGTGGTCCAGAGTATCAAAAGCTTTTCGAAAATCTATAAATATAGCTATAGTTAATTTCCTATTATTTAAATGATTATTAATATCGTTAGTGATTTTTTCTAAAATAGTTGCAGTACTTTTATTGGGTCTAAAGCCATGTTGAAATTCCGAAATAATCTTATTTTTTTCCAAAAAGATATTTATTTGATTAGTGAGTATTTTTTCCAATATTTTATTTATTGTGCATAGAATTGCTATGGGACGATAATTACTGTAATCAGATTTGAGGTAAGGTCTAAAAAAAACACGCGCTGAGATTATGTTAAAAGTTTAAAACGGGCATTACGGCGCGAAAATTAACCAATGTAACTGTGCCGAAACTTCGGGCAAACAACGTAAATAAGCTGCATGCTATGGTTAATTTTTGCTATTAAAACTTTGAACACTATTAGCTGATTGGGTTATTGAACGAATGGAGTCATTAGGTTTAAAGGGTATTTCAAGATCATCAAGATATATAACAGACTCGCGGACTCAGCAAACATTGTTTTGCCCGTACACATTATAAATCCAAGGGAATTTCTTAAATTATTAGTGCTTAATTTTTATCAGCCTATATATTAGATATCGCTTACTTTTTTATTAGTTTCCAAGTTTTTATAGAGCCGCAATGCGTACGATGTCCTCAGCTGCGTGGTCGCAGGTGAATCTACGATGTCCTCAGCTGCGTGGTCGCAGGTGTGTGGGGTCTCGTTCTGCTCAACAGGCTCCACGATTGCGTCTTCAATCTGTTGGTAAAGAACCATTTGAAAAAAAAAGCGCCGACTTCAAGTAGTACAATTTTAATAATAAAAATAATGTTACGTACGTGGGGGGTGGGTACCGATAAAAAATTACACTATTACGACAATCAAGAATTACACTTTATTTCGGCACTGTAATGGGGATTGTTCATAATTTTCTCAAGATGTCCAATTCGACAACCATTTCGAGGAATAGCCTTAATTAACCATTATCAAGAATCAGATTTACAAAATCTTCATGGATTGAAATTATTTTCAACTTTTAAGTTAAACTTTTATTTGAAGACTATGACGTCATAGCTCAACCCATAGGAATGTATTCCAAAGCAAAAAAAAGTAACTGAAGTGCCAAGTCTGATTGAAGTTTGTCGTGTGACAGCTGTGACAGAAGGGAGTAACAAAACAAACTGCAAATATTTTGAAAACCTACCTCTATTATATTCGGTTCTTGTTTACGTAATATTATATAGGTTGACAGTCACTGTAATTTTATAGATGTGTCAATCATCATATGTCAATCATGTTATTTTTTTCTGGCTACGATGACGGTGTTATTTCAACGCAATGATGACGTATTTCCGGTCTAAGCTTTAAAAAGTAATTAAAATGTAATTAGACAATTTTATACAAAAATATTCAAATTAGTTTCTTAAAATGGTCTATATTTTCAGAAAATACTGTAAAAAACACCACTTAAAAATGTGAACAATCCCCATTACACAAACTAATTACAATCGTTATTTTAAAACCGCTAATTAACATTTTTACAATCGCACAATCACTTGTCAGCTCCCTTCAATTTTCTCTCTTGATGTTCACTGTATCGCTGTTTAGTTGAAACTGTCTCGCCGACTCGATCGTCGCTCTTTTTATACCAACGGTATACAATCCAGAACATACGAGTAGGTTCAGGTACTTTCTCGAGTCGAAACTTCTAATAATAATAATTAAATACCTAACCGTCGCGTCGGCTCGCGTGTTTATACCTACACCCAACAGTAGGTAGGTAGGTATAACGGCTACTTGTGTACTTATGTACTTGTGGCTTCCGAAACAGTCCACACTTTTCTCGATCTTTCGAGATCCTTCTACTACATTCTGACGGATATAAAACTGAGAGTTATTTAACGTAAGTAGTAGTAGGTATGTGATACATGAAGTTTCTACATAGCTCTCAAACATTCCAGACGTCGCTAGTAACCAAGTATAGAGACTACTAGAAGGTTCTATTTGTATCTCTTTCACACATGTACGACATTGTTCGTATGTGTGCCGCTACTGGAATACTGGAATGATCTGTGCGCTTTTCTACCGAACATTCGAGATCTTTCTATTACATTCGAATGCCTTTACTGACAGAATACAAGTAGTTGGTTATAGGAAGTTGTACTTTCACACCACAAATGTTTGATTCCTTCTTGTGGAACATTCCAGTCATTGGTGGTAGGTATCCAAGTACAGATACTTCTAGATGGTTCGATGAGTATCAGTTAGCATATAGGCACTGTGTCGTGGTTTGTATGCGTCGACATGAATACTGGAATGTTCTTTAGGCCTCTCGAATGTTCGACGCACTTCTACGGCATTCTAGCCGTTGTTTCTCGACCCCTGGGCTGGCTGGCTGAAATTTATTTATTTCACATTTCTGCATACATTTTCTCTTAAAACTTTTGTATTAGAAACAATCAATATAAAATGAGAAAATAAAACAAAATACAATACAATAATATAAATCAACAAACTAAACTTAATACAATAAACTTGATTAGTCACAACTGAGCCAAATCGTAATATAAACCTGGCAACGGCACGGAAATCACCAGCTCTCAAATGAAAATAGAATCATCAAAATCGTTTCACCCGACAGGAGGTATCAAACATAGAAAAGAAAATTAAGGTGAATTGAATTTATTTTTCGAAACCAGTAAAATGACTGGCGCGACTGGTACGGCTCGGGGTCACTGCCGGGGGCCTGCACTTGCGGGGGACGGGTTGGTGCGGAGGCCCCGGTTTTCAGCCATCACCGTTAAATGGAGTGGATCATCACCGTTACACATACAGTTCCAAGTGCAGTAGACAGAATTGGGTTCCAACTTCAGTCATTAATGACACACTCTAATTAAATGTGACGTTACTAAGTAAAGGACTAATGGTATTCACTTACGTGCAATTCTATGAATGAACACGGCCTATCTGCAGTACCCCTATCACTAGGGGGTTTCCGCGGCATTGTGGCCGTGCTGGATGAAGGCATCTGTGGGCTTCTGCGCAGCTTGCACTCTGTTGATATACCGGACACATCATACAAGTAATTTTGAAGTCTATGGTGTGGTAGTAATACAAAATCACGAAACCAATCATTATTTGGCAGAAAAAAGGTCTATCAATCATTCAAGAGTAAAAAATATGAACCTATTCATTGATTTTATAACGTACGATTAAGAGTTGGCAGCGTGTATTCTATTGTTATCTGCCTATATTTAAGTATAGAAGGCGGAAGGTGACGTGAAAAGTACTCGAAACCGGAGGTCATGTATGAATGTAGAGTATGTCAGGACCGTGACAAATGGAGATCTGTAGTTTCTGCCTACCCCACTGGGTGACAGGCGTGAAGTAAATGTATGTACATATGTACTTAAGAGAGCCCCAATGAGAACTTGTCTGCACAATAGTGTCAAACACCTTTTGGAAAGACGCAGAGCTAGTGAAGCGCCAGCTACTTTTGTGTTCCTGTCACAACAGCGTAATCGCCTTTTTCCAGTATATCCAAGAGCACAGTCAATACAGTGTGATTTGGAAATATCCTTTTAAGCCGAAGCCTAATGTTTTTGTAGACCCCACCGAGTGCATTTCAGGTGTCATTGTCCCGAAAACAAATCGACCTCCCTATGCAAACTCCATTGATAGAGCTTTTTATAAGAGGTCGCTTGTCGGAGAATTGACCCTTGCTGAAATTCTGAGTCCATCGCATTTAGTTCACGTTCTAAAGAAACGGTACACTTTGGCTTCAAAAGTTTTGCCACCGCTTTGCTCAAATAGCTCTGTAACAAGATTTACATCATCTGCTACATCCACAACTACAAACAATAAGGTGTGTAGGATTCAAACTTTAAATATATGTAGTATTGTCTAGTTTTGGCTCCGTTAGGACCGCTTAATCCATTTAACGAGTGAATTTATCGTACACCTAGTTTTGAGGGAAAACCTAGTTTGGTACCTACCTAAATAAATAAATATTTTACAACAAATACACACATTGCTTTCATCCCATGTTAAGTAGCTAAAGCACTTGCGTTATGGAATTCAGACAACGAAATATATACATAACTTATTACTTATTTAACTTATTTTTTTCTTTTAAATACATAAGAGGCAGACGTGCTGACCACTACACCAATGGACCCGTCGTAAATTGAGTGAATTCAATACATATTGTAAAAACGCGCTGTAGGAGCGAGTGCAAGTCCGGGATGCTTGCAATGTACGCAATTCTAAAAAATACCGTTTTAATATTATAATTTTTTTGCTAACGTTATTCTTAAGTATAGCGGATCATGTCCACGAGACGGTTCTTCGCCGGAGCCAAGTCTGGTCGTCAGTGCTGTATGGGGAACTGTTGCTGTATAAGTGGTGGGCCGCTAGCCCCGGCTTCGTGTTGTTTGCACGACGCCTGACTTAGTTCCGGCAAAAAACCATCTAGGAATAAGGGAATAAGCCCTTACGACTTCTGTGCGAGTTGAGTTGTATCTTGCTCCGGAGTCTGCACCAGAGCTTTTTCACGATCAGCGAGTTCGTGATGCACATCGGGACAAGCGGCACCAGCAGTATAGCTGCATCCAGTGTCAGGTTGAAGGCTCGCTTCAAAACGATGGAGGGCCACTGTTCTCCGCATTTGGAACCTGCTTTTAAAATAAATGTGCACTGAATTATATGATGTGCACTGATTATATCCTGACGATCAAGTTCTTCTTGCACCGTCGGCATATGAATTGCAGCAGATGATTAATTTTATGAATGAGTCATTGAAAAGGAAAGGAATGAAAGTGAATGCTAGTAAGACCAAAGTAATGGTAGTCGAAAATAAGGAAAGGACAGTTTGTGAGTGCATGATTGACGGTGAGAAAGTTGAACAAGTGGATGAGTTTGTATATTTGGGATCTCTATTAACAAGTGATGGAAAGTTTGACAAAGATATTGAAAGAAGAGTGAGTGCGGGTAATAAGGTTAACGGTGCCCTTCGCAGTGTTATGGAGAGCCAATTCATGTCGAAAAAGGCAAGATTGGCTGTCCATGACTCTGTACTGGCACCTACCTTAATGTACGGGAGTGAAAGTTGGGTATGGCAGAAGAAGCATAAAAGTAAAATCAATGCCGTAGAAATGCGGTCATTGCGGAGCATGAAAGGTGTGACATTGAATGACAGGATAAGGAATAGTGTGATAAGGGAAAGTTGCGGTTTGAAGGAAGACGTAGTGACCAAGATTGAAAAGGGCATGCTTCGGTGGTTTGGGCATATGGAGAGAATGGATGAAAGTCGATTGACGAAAGAGATTTATATGGGTGATGTAATGGGCCGGGTGAGTAGAGGTCGCCCCAGAAGGACATATAAAGACCAGATTGGTGATGTCCTGACCGAAGGTGGCGTGAAAAGTACTCGAAACCGGAGGTCATGTATGAAAAAGGTGTATGAATGTAGATGAAGCAAAAGGGGTATGTCAGGATCGTGACAAATGGAGATCTGTCTATCCCTGCCTACCCCTCTGGGAGACAGGCGTGAAGTGTATGTATGTATGTGCACTGAATTCATTATAAAGTTTAAGTCGGATATTAGGGCTGCTTATCTAATATACAGCGTGTATGAGTCGAAAAAGCAAAGCGGAAGTCTAGGGGTATTTGTGGTCTAAAGAACCCCCCTATGTTACTCCCTATGATTCTAAAGCCTTAGTTTAGAAGTTAATTACACTAATAAAATAATAAATATTTGTTTCAACTTGAGTAAAAACGCCCTTACAATAAAGAGGGAAAGCGAGAGAGAGATATGTGTATACCATTACACAACACACACGTAAACATGGTGTTGATACAGCTCTAAACCCTTGAGAATGTGTAAGTGCTGGTCATCGACTCCAAAAAAAAATAGGTACCTAGTTAGCCTACTGCACTCCTACAAGGATATTTTGGCGTGTGGCTAATAACTTTTGGCGTCGAATTTAAACCTATTGAGTTTTATTTTGAAGCATAATGATTGAATATTATTACAACACGAGCATACATAAATAACCTAAAACAAACAATAAAGGAACCACAGAAATTAATAGATCTCACATTCAATATTCAGCTCTCACGCGCCAAAAGATCCATATCGCACTGTACAAGTAGGTAAGGTTCGCGCGTAATTACTACTGTTTGAGAAAATCGAATCTTGTTGTGACTTGTGATGGGTAATACAGACCCACACCAGAAAATCATTGTGGCAGTCTAGTAATCAGTAACTAGAGCCAAATAATAATACTTAACAGTTCCTGCCTACCTGGTAAATAAATAAAAAGATGAACAGGATAATGCAAATAACTTCGTACTTACAACAAATGAAAATCTACACATACTAAGGTAAGGTACACATACCTACCTACCACTTTGACGACGGGCGAAAGGCGCAGCGGCCATCGACAAATAGATCCAAACAAAAAACCAATGTAGGTAAGTAGTTAGGTACTATTGTTACCTTTACGCACGGCACACTTCTTTAACGGTTATTTTGAAAAATACACTCACTCAAAGCACTGCACTAAGTACCTATACAGGTATTTAATAGTTGAGAAACAGATACACAACACAACCTATAACTCCATCACACGCACGCACCCGGTGACATTCATACCTATTGCGCTTTCGTGGGTCGCGCGCGGTACGTACCTACGATCAAAAACCATGTCGGCGGCGGCGGCCGCCCGATCTGCGGGGGTGGCCATCTTCTAAATTCAAATGCCCGAAATTGCATTTAAAAGGTGCGACTGAATAATTATTTACTTGAAAATGGTTACTTATCGTCTGTTTAGGCTGGTTTAGAACGAAAAGCTGAGAAGTGGTTTATGAAAGAACGATGCTGGTTTCTTAATTGTAATGTAGTCCCAAGACCAAAAACTAATTTCATTGTCCGTGACCTTTCTTATTTTTCTCAGTATTTGTAATGTAATCCCCAATCACAATTTATTTGGATAATTCTTAAGTACTTATCAATTAAAACAATTATTCTCTGAAAAGGACTCTGGGTAGACTCCAACACAGTGGGAGAAGAAAATGGGTGAACTCAATAATGACATAAAAGGGCACAAAAATACAATAAGCTAATGAGTTAATATTACATAACTTGTCAAATAATTACAATGTATCTGGTCGTCAATCAATACAATTATCTCAGTCGGTCATGTATTGTGTTAGTAACAAAAACGACTAATTCATACCGAATCACTTACGTACTTTACCTACATTTTCTGACACAGGCCTATTTACTGACGGTAGGCGACTATCGATCGCCATCCGAAATCATTAAGTCAATTTCAGTCACTCACTCGAAGTGTTGCCATTTATACAGATTTATCTGGATTGATACAGATTTTAGTCCTCGTATTGGCTATGTGCGCGACGGTGGCGACGCGTAGCATTTACAACATTTGTGGAAGCTGACAAATAATAACAATGTAAACATTGTTAGTTATCTTATCATATCATATTCTTATGACATGCTAAAGGTGTCAAAAGTGTCAAAAAAGTGCCAATACGTCGGATTCATCTTGTAAAAAATAAAATATAAATACCTCAATTTTAACAGCGCTACTAAGAAAATACTGCGCGTCAGAAGCGAAGAGTCAAGCACACACATTATCTTCCATGAAAGTTTCACTGTTCAGAAGTGCGGCGATATTATAGCGCGATACACAGATAAACACAAAACTACCCACAAGTGTTTTACAACCTACTCGGTCTGGCCATCTGTGACAGCTGTCTCATCACCTACTGCCATCTAGCGGGAAGAAATAAAACTACGTGGTTAAACCTAAAACTTTTATTTCGACGACAATAATGACCAAGTGCGCCGCCTGCATGAACTACGTGAGTGTACGTATAGAGGGCACTGTGTGTTCTAAGTGCAAGTCGGAATTCCATCGCGCATGTGTTGGCCTGTCCGCTGGCGCTTCGCCGTCGTGGTGTTGTCCAAACTGCACCAGTAAAGTACCTCGGGACAACGGGGCTGAGACTCCTGTGGGTAAGCGGCCTTCGAGGGGAGAGAGGATGATGGAGGTGTGCGGAGCGAATACGCGGTCACCACCCACAGCAACGTCGCCTGTGCGGTGTGCGATTAGCGACGGCTCACCCAACGACACGGCCCATGACATCACCGAGGAGTTCCGGGTGGACCTGGGGCTGGAGCTACGCGCCTTTAGGGAGGAGCTGCGTGCTATGCGGTTCGAGTTGGTCGGGATGCGTGCTGACATGGCGGAGTTCCGTGCCTCTATGGTGGATTGCAAGAGGAGGGTCGATGAGGTGGAGAAACGGGTGGAGGCGGTCGAGCAGAGAGTGGCCGAGGGTGTCGCAGAGCACGGTAACAGAATCCTAGAGGAAGCGATTTTGAAACTCCAACTGGAGCTGCAAGACCGCGATCAGGACGCTCTCTGTAATGACTTGCAGGTGTCCAATATGCCTGAAGAGAGGGGGGAGAACGTCTCACATATTTTCACCCTAATTGCGGCCAAGTTGGGGGTGACCATCGACGAGCGCGACGTGGTGAGTGTGGAGCGTGTGGGGGGGCGGCGCGACGAGGGAGCAGCGGGAGGCGGGCGGCCGCGGCCGCTGGTTGTGCGGCTGGCGCGCCGGGCCACCAAGCTGCAGCTGCTTCAACAGGCGCGGGTGCGCAGGACGGCAGACACGTCGGGGCTCGGCATCGCTGGGACGCCGACTCGGTTCTACGTGAACGAGAGGCTGACCCGACTAAACCGACAGCTGTTTCAACGGGCGAGGGAGCTGGGTCGCGCGGCGGGATGGCGGTACATTTGGACTCGGGATGGTCGAATCTATGCACGTCAAACGGACGGGGTGAGGCCACATCGTATACGCCAAGAGGGCGACTTAAATATTTTTGATTTGGCCCCGGTTCGTGCTTCCAATCCCACAGCAGCCTAAAACAAAAAATATTTGTATTAGAAGGAACTCGGTACTCTTTCCAGTATCGAGTAATTTATTTTTTTATTTTATTTTTGTGTACCTAAAGAACTGTTTATATTTTTCGTTGTTGTACAACCGATTGTTGAATAGGTCAGCCGGCTTTGTTGTTATTTTCTGTCACTGTTGTTCTGTGGGAGTGCGCAGCGTGGTTCACGGGGTCTGTAGAAGATACAGTTATTTGATTATTTATCAATATTTATTAAACCTACACATCCGTATTGTGACTATGACACATAACTTATATTTATTGACTGCTTACAAACCAATATATCTTTATTTACGTATGAGCATATTATTAAATAACATTATGTATGACTTACCATTGATGTGGCGGAAACCGAGCAATCACCGATCGTATAAAATTGACATTCTCCCGCTTATTTTAAGCATACATTTTAATTGCCTTGATATTTACAATGTATAACACGAAATCCATAGTTGTAAGTTTATTTAATGCCGGGTCTTTAAGTACAGGGCACGATGAATTTATATCGTGTGTATTAAATAGCAATAGTGATATTTTGGCAATAAACGAGACGTGGCTGCGCGACGGTGAAGACGGCCGTGCTCCCGTCGTGGCCGGATACCGACTGAGGCACCTCCCGCGGCCGCGTGAGGTACGCTCGCGCGGTGGCGGTGTAGGCTTTTATACCAAGCACGGAATCCGTGTCTACACTTGTGCACATCCTCCAGCGCCTAATGTCGAACAGATGTGGATCCGGCTTAATACGAACGGAAAAAGGATTGTGATTGGTACGGCATATCGCCCACCTTGGTTAAATGTTGACTTATTTTTTGACGCGATCACTGAGACTATTACATCTTTCCACGACTATGACCAAATATTATTGCTAGGTGACTTCAACGTAGACTATCAAGACAAACGACATCGTCACTATGGTTGCCTCGCTGGCTTTCTAGCTTCTGTCGGTCTGAGCCAAATAGTACATGAGCCGACCCATTTCACCGATCACAGCGAGACGACTATAGACCTGGTTTGCACCAGTGTACGAGTACGCCATATTGACATACGACACATACCTGACCTGGGAAGACACGCGTACATAACAGTAACACTAGACATTCGTAAGACAAAACCAATACCACGACATATATCTTTTAGACCTCTAAAAGATATTGACATGACTGTTTTTAACAAAGACCTTAATGAAATGGACTTTGACAGTATTTTGCTACTTGATGACGTTAATGACATGGTTCACTTATTTAATTACTTTATGACTTTACTTTTTGACAAACACGCTCCAATAAAAAACATTTTAGTTAAGGAACAACCACAACCGTGGCTAACTAGTACTGTCCGAACTATGATGCGCCTTCGTGATGAAGCTCACAAAAAGTTTAAAGTCACTAAGCAGGATGCACATAAGCAATACTATTTGGACCTTAAAAATTGTGTAATAGCTGCAATCAAAAATGAAAAACGAGCTTACTTTGAGCAACACATAAATCAGACAATAAGGGACCCAAAACTTCTGTGGCGGAATATTAAGAGAACCGTGGTTCCGAAAGGACGGAACTCTGAGCTACCCCCCAATTGTGACGACCCTAATGACATAAACCAATATTTTTTGACAGTCCCGGGCAGACCAAACGTGACCATATCCAATATGACTTTTTACGAGTATCACAAGCACGCTCGGGCAGGGACTCTCAAACTGACAACTGTAACCTCAGATGTTGTTGGGAGAATTTTAACAGGAGTTAAAACGAATGCTCGAGGCGTGGACAATATTACTATTGACATGATTTTAATGACATTGCCCCGTACTCTTGATGTTCTGACTAAAATGATCAACACTAGCATACTGACTAATGTATTCCCGACTAACTGGAAGGTTGCCAAAGTAAATCCGCTTCCTAAGATCCCTAACCCTGTCAACCTTAGTGACCTTCGACCAATAAGTATCCTTCCCACCCTGTCGAAGATAGTGGAAAGGGTGGTGTATGATCAGCTCTCAAAATACCTGGAACAGAATCAGTTACTTCCGGATTTGCAATCAGGATTTCGCAAAAAAAGAAGCACGGCCTCTGCACTACTGGACGTAGTTAGCAATATTTTGACAGCAATAGACAAGGGGAAAAGCACAATTCTTTTGCTTCTCGATTTTTCCAGGGCTTTTGACTGTCTGAACATACCCTTACTACTATCCAAGATGTCCTTCTATGGGTTTGATTCTTCTACGGTTCGCTGGTTCAACAGCTATCTGTCCGATCGATCACAGATCGTCAGCATAATTAAACCAGATGGTCTCGAATGTTCCTCTGCAGCAAAGCCTCTTTTACGTGGAATACCACAGGGCTCTATTTTAGGTCCACTGCTTTTTATTCTGTACAGTGCTGACATCATAAATGCTTTACAGTGTACTCAATACCATTTATACGCTGATGATGTACAACTCTACGCTTCAAACCATCCGTCAGCAGTGAAAAGCACACTGGAAAATATAAGTAAGGATCTGGATCGTCTCATTGCTTGGTCGGACAGAAGCTGTTTGGTGCTGAACCCTAGAAAGTCAAAATTCATGATCCTTGGAACAAAAACCCAAATACGCAATACAGTACACTCCATGGCTGCCCATAATATATCCATCAAGGGCGAACCAATTGAGCGAGTGATGGAAGCAAAGAACCTCGGTATCCTCATGGACAGCGAGCTGCACTTTGAAAAACACATTGTTAATGTCGTCAGTAACTGTTTCTATCGTCTCAAATTGTTGTATCGTGTACGCGATTACCTCAGTGTTGATCTTCGGATCACGCTGTGTGAGTCGCTCATACTATCGCGTTTGAACTATTGTGACGTCGTCTTTGGTGGATGTATTCTTGGTAGATCCAAACGACTTTTACAGCGTGTACAAAATGCTTGTGCTCGTTTTTGTTTCAAAATCCCACCTCGTTCCCATGTCACTCCGTACTTGAACAAAGCAAATCTTCTGAATATGGAGGCACGTCGAAACCTACATCTCGCTACTCTTTTGTTTGACGTTGTCCACAGCAAAGAGCCGCCATATTTATATGAACAACTTAATTGGTCTCAAAGGGAAAGACAAAAATCTAAACTGATGTTGTTTACACCTTCGCACAGAACTGCTGCATTTCGGGGAAGTTTCAGGTTTGCAGCGTCCAAGTGCTGGAATGACATACCTCCTCCTCTTCGCAAAGCTGGAAGTCGGATCACCTTTAAGCGTAAGCTTAAAGGTTTCCTTCTGGAACGGCAGAAGAATTCCTCATCCTAATCCAGCACTTAGCAACTACTGCACATTGACTTCAGTGGTCGTGACATCTATTTATATAGTATATTAGTGTATGATATGTACGTATTTATATTTTATATCGTATAATTGTGTCTGATGCTGGCACTGCTGGACTGCTCGTGCGTCACACCCCGGGCACTGGCTGAAAATCAGCGTCGTGGCGTAAGTCACGGCAACATGCTGAGCCGGCTGCCCTTTCATCGCCGCAATAATTTAGTTTTTTTTAATTGTGTTTAATATGTGTATTTTGTATTCTGTTATTCATTTTTTTTTTCTTTTTGTATGCTTTTATTTCTGCCTTGTGCGGCGTGAATAAATATTTTTTCTTTCTTTCTTTTCTTTCTTTGCAAATATAAATAAAACCAAAGATTTAAATAGTATTGTTGACAATATTATATAAGTGAAATTTATTCAATAGTTTGTAAAATTAATATAATAATAAAAACCGGGTTTGAAACTATTACACATAATATTAGTTTCCAACCACAAATTGAGATAAAATGCAATAAATTAGTATTAGCCGAGCATGTAAGAACGCAACACGTTTAAATTTAACAACGCAACAACAGTCGTTTTTGCGTCCATTGCTTTGGCTATTGATTTTTGTATTGCAATCAAACACTTTGACAGCTGATCATCCGCATTTGTTTCCAATTTCTGCCGTGTTTGTGCGCTTCGTTCGTTATCTCTCTGCACTACTCGCTTTGCACATAGGCCAATACGATCACAGATTTAAATCAGTTTTAGTACTAGATAGGGCGTCTCATACAAGGAGTTGATTCCTATGCTTATGAGAGCATGCTCTGATCGTCCATCAGTCGTCTGCCGACATCGATACGTCACGCACGTCAAGCACCACGCACCATTTCAATGTTTATATTAGAAAGAAAAATATTTAGGTCGCCCGTTGAACTGTGAATTTTGGTTATATCCCTTTTAAACGTATAGTGCTTCAAAATCAAGTGGAAAATATAAAGCTCTAATTAATGGGTCCGGGGGTAAAGTTAGGACAACATTTGTTTCGAACTTATCACCAGATTCAGCAGTGGTATAGGAAACGAACATAATGTAGAACAATGGGGATGGAAAAAAGACAAGAAACGGCTCATTCCTGTTACTACAGTCGAGCCCCCTGCTCCGGACAACTTCCTAAACTTATTTCTGTTGCAAGAAAGGTTGTCACAAAACTTGCGGCTGCAGAAAGGCAGGGCTAAAGTGCTCCGTTGTGTGCACGAACTGGATTTAATTTTTGAATTATTTCATTTACAAAACATTGGGAAATGTAAACAAACACTGGGATCACATGAGAAATATACCTAGTCATCTTTTTCCAACGTACTGAATGACATTGAGTATATCCATATTTTTCTAGCTAAGCCAAAGATGGATAAAAAAATAGTAGTAGGTGGGTACCTACTACTATTTTTCTACCTTTTGGATAGGACGTTGGTACTTTACTACTTCGTTTCCTGTACTACCTGTGTTAAGGTTAGATTATCTCATCATCATCATCATCATCAGCCCATACTTGTCCACTGCTGGACATAGGCCTCTCCAATTGCACGCCACTGTGATCTGTTTTCGGCTTCTCGCATCCAGCTTCTGCCAGCCATCTTGCGTATATCATCAGTCCACCTTGCCTGAGGGCGTCCTACACTCCGTTTGCCGAGACGCGGTCTCCACTCGAGAACTCGTTTTCCCCAAACGGTCATCGGTTCTACGGCTAATATGGCCGGCCCACTGCCACTTCAGCTTGCTAAAACGATGAGCTATGTCGATGACTTTGGTTCTCTGTCGGATCACTTCATTTCTGATTCGATCCTTCAGAGAAACGCCGAGCATAGCCCTTTCCATAGCACGCTGTGCGACTTTGAGCTTGTGGGCCAGCCGTGCCGTCAGTGTCCACGTCTCAGCTCCGTATGTCATTACAGGTAGGACACACTGATTGAAGACCTTTGTCACAGGCATAGATTATCTATCTTCTATTATATAAAAATCAAAGCCACTTTACGTTGTCATGTCACAACTCCGGAACGGGTGGACCGATTTCCCTAATCCTTTCTTTGTTGTGCTTATAATGGCAGAAGGTTCTTATGAAAGAAAACAATGACATCCACTGCTGGGCAGAGGCCACCGTGGATATAGTTAAGACAGGACAACGTCTGTCAAGTCCACTAGTTTTTTTATAAAGAATAATATGGTAGGTACCACGTGTCTAGTTTCATTTCCTATTTTTTCCTTGAACCATACAATATTCATCTACAACATTGTCATTGGAATTGGAAAATCCAATTTTTGTACGACGTTAAATCGAGGAACCTCCCCAAGGAACCCTGCGACAATAATGAAAAATAAATTTCACCTCTCGTACAAACTAACCAATAAGCTAATTCAAATTCAAATTCATTTATTAAAAATTACATAGGTGTTGTCTTAATATTAGGTAATAGCATAAATATATTTATAGATCATATACAATGATCGCGTCTGGACTACGAAGAACCTGTATTCCAGACAAAATTTTTAGTCTATAAAATACACTTAGTACTAGGTAATTTAACTAAAGGTAATTTATTTTCTATAGACATACAGTGTGTATAACTAATATGTTAATCATATTATAAAATAAATTATAAAACAAATTAGTGGTAGGCTAAAATAAATTAATTACAAAAATATTTGAGTACTTCCAAATACAAGGTATAAAATAAATATCATAGTTGTAGCTATAAATATCTAGTAGGTAGATAGAAGTTAAAAGAATTAAATTACGAATATTACCTTATCATCCTAAAATATACCTAAGTTATCTAATGATATTTAGTAAATTCTCTGTGTCCTCATATGTCATACTAAGAAGATGTTCATTTAATTTTCTTTTACAAAGGCGGGAATTTAAGGAGTTAATGTCTAACTTAGCATTAATTTTGCTATAGAGAAATGGCCCCAGGAAAGCGGAAAACTTTTTTGCAAAAGCGTGGCCATAGGGGTTTGTTTTAAAAACTATGTCATTACGATATTAAATGTTTAAAACGGGTATTATAGCGCGAAGATTAATCAAAGACAAGCATTCAGCTTACCTTCGTTGTTTGCCCGACGTTTCGACACAGTTACATGTGTCGTGGTCGCGAGCTGACTGGAGTACGGCGGCGGCGTCGTTCACTGGTTGGCTGCGAATCCGGAACTACCCTCAAAAAGTCACTGTTTCGACACGTTACACTAACGACATCAGCTGTACAAGTTGATCTGTTTTCCGCGGGAGGTTTAATTTTGTTCAGCACTGGTTTCCACGTCGATGATAATTTATACCCGTCCTCTCGGTTGAAATTGGGGTATTTATCTATCTCTATCGCTTCACGCACAATGGGATTGTTCACATTTTTTAAGTGGTGTTTTTTACAGTATTTTCTGAAAATATAGACCATTTTAAGAAACTAATTTGAATATTTTTGTATAAAATTGTCTAATTACATTTTAATTAATTTTTAAAACTTAGACCGGAAATACGTCATCATTGCGTTGAAAGAACACCGTCATCGTAGCCAGAAAAAAATAACATGATTGACATGTAATGATTGACACAACTATAAAATGACAGTGAAGTGTCAACCTTAAAACTAACCGTCACGTCACGTCATTTCATTATTCATAATAATATAATCATTAAGCGGAGTTTAGATTAGCAATAAAATTCGCAGAAGTCGACTTCTGCAAGTCAAAATCGCTGTGTAAACGTGTAGCAAGTTCATTTCTGCAAGTTTTCTCTGTGCATCGAACTTGCTGCAATTTTTATGTGTAAACTTTAAATATAGTCGACTTCTGCAAATTTTGCAGTAAAATAGCCGGCCTGTTTAGACATGCAATAAAACTCGCGATTGAAAACTTCTGAAAGTCATTTACAATAGTGTAAACAGGGTTCAACAAGCTATATAAGCAAGTTTTGCAACTTCCAGAACTTGACACAAGTCAAATGTGTAAACGGCCATTTTGATATTCCAGCAAGAACTTGAACTTTATTTTGTAAACAAAATAAGTTTTTTTTTGTTCTGCAAGATGTCAGCAAAGAAAAACCCCCGATTTTAAAGGTACAACTTATACTTCCACGTCAAACTTATAACACCCCTCTTTTTGCGTCGGGGTTTAAAAACTATAAATTATTACGAAAATAATCATTTAAATATAACATCATGTACTCAATACATTCCCTTTACGAATAAGAGAAGAGGGGGTAAAAAAAATATGGACAATAAAATTGACCGGCAGGATTCATATTATTCTTCTTGGACCTTTTCTTCACTTAAATCCGTTGGCGAAATTCGGTACCTACATTATGCATACTCAACTACCTCTAGCGCCTGGACTATACTTACTTTTGGTATTAACAAAAAATGTTGCATTGTTCACATACTGACATACATCTAAACAGTCTTGCAAAAACTTCTAGAATTCTACTATCACAAGTATTGCTTTATATAAAACTTGCAATTAGTGTAAACTCACATGGAAATATTTAGCGCAATTTTGCAGCAAGTTCTTGCTTACTGTAAACTGTCTGGAAAGAACTTGCGCGATAATACTTTCAGAGCACTTGCAAAGCCAACTTCTACAAGAAACCTTGCACTTAGTCTAAACGTAATAGCAAGAACTTGGTCAATAACTTGCAGCTAGAACTTGTTAGTCTAAACTCCGCTTTAGTTTGTTTTGTTACTCCCTTCTGTCACAGCTGTCACCTGTCACACGACAAACTTCAATCAGACTTGACACCTCAGTTACTTTTTTTGCCTTGGAATACATTCCTATGGGCTGAGCTATGACGTCATAGTCTTAAAATAAAAGTTTAACTTAAAAGAGAAAAATAATTTCAATCCCTGAAGATTTTGTAAATCTGATTCTTGATAATGGTTAATTAAGGCTATTTCTCGAAATGGTTTTCGAATTGGACATCTTGAGAAAATTATGAACAATCCCCATTTCTGGGATAATATCGGCGTTCTGTTGATAGGATTTTCGGATCGTGAAGTTCTATCCAGTGGTTTGGCCCGCTCTCAAGGAGATGTTCAGCTATCGCGGATTTATAGATCTGTCTATTCTTTACAGCTGCAATGTGCTCCTTGGTCCTCTCCGCTATACTGCGTTTGGTCTGGCCAATATAGGAACTACCACAGCTGCAGTCCACCTTGTACACTCCAGGCGTGCTGAATGGAATGGTATCCTTTGGAGTGCGCATATGTTTTGCTACTTTGGACAACGGTGTATATACAGTCTTGATGGAGTATTTCTGTAGTACTGTTCCAATTTTATCCGTAATCCCTTTCACATAAGGCATAAATGCTGGTTGCCGACTCGCTTCCAAAGGTTTTTGCTTCTTGGCACGCCTGGGTCTTCTCACCTTCGTGTATCCATTGCGTTTCAATACCTCCTGAACATGATATAGTTCACTCTGTAAGTATTCAGGGTCGCATAGGTCATGGGCTCTGTTTGTAAGCGAAGTTACAACAGACTCCAGGTGTCGTGGATGGTGGTGAGAAGAAGCATGAAGATACCTGTCCGTGTGAGTGGGTTTTCTATAGACTGTGTGTGCAAGAGTACCATCCTGTTTAACAATAATCTTTAGATCAAGGAAAGCCAGAGTTCCTGTTCTCTTCTATCTCATATGTAAAGGCCATCTTTGGATGTATAGAATTTAAATGTTTAAGATACAGATCCACCGCTTGCCTGTCTCCCTTGAAAATGCAGAAGACGTCGTCCACATACCTCTTCCATAACCTGACGTTACTGGAATCGCGACTTAAAGCTGTCTCTTCGAAATATTCCATCCAGATATTGGCTAACACCGGCGCCACAGGGCTGCCCATAGCCACACCATCGATCTGGAGGTAATACTGGCCCCGGTAGTTTTAAACATTTAATATCATGTCAGTGCGCGTTTCCTTAAAAAATGATTTATGTCATTACGTCTTTTACTTGAAGTACAATCTGTGTGTTTTGTAAGTTTGTGCTGTTTCATAACAATATGTAATATAAACAATTGTCGGACAGTGAGTACTTTACATGATTGATAAAGAGCGTAGGTAGGGAAGTAGAAGGGATGATGATTAGACACTTTTAGTACAGCTCTTTGTGCCCTTTCTATAGTTAGAAGCAAAGTTTTTGCTGATCCACCCCATACTGTTATGCAGTACGTTAAGATGGATTGGCACAGCGCAAAGTAAACTTGTCTTCTTAATTTTTCATCAGCAAAAGTGCGCAATTTTTTAAAAATAAACCTTAAATTTCTTACTCTGTTAGCTAATAGGTTAATGTGAGGCCGAAAGGTAAGGGTTGCATCTATTATGATACCCAGGTATTTAATGTTGTTTGTTTGTGACAGACATGGGCAGTTGTTGCAGTCCTGCTCAGTTTGCTGATATTGATGAGCGTAGATTTCAATAGGGCGGGTTAGTTTGTTAGTAAAGCGCATAGAAAAATAAATAAATTTAGTTTTATCTACATTTAGGGTTAGCGTATTTTTGGAGAGCCAACTGTTTATAGTATTAAACCCCTTCTGTGCAAGTTTGCATACCTCATCAAACGATGTTCCGCTGAAAAGTAGTACAGTGTCATCGGCATAAGAAACAATATGACCTGATTCCAGTTTTAGGTTGCATAGGTCGTTAATGTAGAGCGAAAATAGGGTTGGTCCTACTATGCTACCCTGTGGCACCCCATAGCAGGGGGTGGTGTTTTCATCACTAATGACATCGCCTATTTTTACTTGCTGGCACCGATCGCTCAAGTAGTCAGCAAAAAGTTTTAACTGAACGCCTCTAATTCCCACCCTTTCCAACTTCTGGAGAAGTAATGGAACTGAGATAGAATCAAAGGCTTTGGCAAGGTCCAGAAAAATCCCAATAGTTTGTCTACCTGTGTCGAGGTTCTTCAATATCTGGTCAGTCAAACTATGAACAGCATCAGCTGTCGATAGCTTAGGTCTAAAACCAAATTGCTGGTTTGATAGTAGAGTTTTCATTTAGGTAATGCACAAGTCTATTATTCATAATTTTTTCCAGAATCTTTGATATTGATGGCAGTAGTGAGATAGGCCTATAATTTGTTACTAGTGTTTTATTGCCTGACTTATAAACGGGGATGACGATTGCTTTTTTAAGATATGTAGGGAAAATTCCGTTCAATAGACACAATTGAAAAATGTGGGCAAGTGGAGGTGCAAGAATGTGCCTGAACTTTTTTAAAATACTAATAGGTATATTATCCCATCCTACGGCATTGTATGTGTATTTTACTATTTTTCAAAGCCATAATGATTCTCTCTACTTCATTTACGTCAGTATCCAAAAGAACAAAAGAGTCGATTTTAGAAGGAATGCTGCAAGATTCTGGAATATCAGTACATTTAAATTGCTGTGCCAAAGTTTTACCTACATTAGAAAAAAAGTTATTGACATGGTTTGCTGATATGAGTGGTGTGCGTTGTGCGTGTAAAAGTTTCGAAGCTGACTCATGCGGTTTCGCCATGTAGGTAAGATTTTTTACGGTCTTCCATATTTTTCTACTATCTGTACCCGCCTTTTCAATGAGAGATTTTTCGTACACCTGTTTCAGTTTCTTTAATAAGTTATTGCAAAAATTTCTGTACCTTTTATAAACTATTTGAATGTTTTCATTGTTTCGACGCGATTTGGCTTTCATATGCAACTTATCTCTTTTTAGGCCGGGTGTGATCCAAGGTTTTAGATTGTTTAATTTATTGCTGAGATGTACTGTTGTAGTATTCTTTTCAATAGTTTTTTGTAAGGAATGTATTACATAAGGCAGTGAAATGTTAACATCTGTAGTATTATAAACTGGGTCAAAGTCAATATCGCATAAGTCACGTTCGAAACCTTTCATATTTAATTTGCTGACAGTGTTGTTATGAAGCTGTTTACTTAAATTTAATTCTAATGTTAGTAGGACAGGTTGATGGTCTGTGATAGCAGAATTCATTATAAGTGTCTTCGAGGAAAAACGTGACTTGACCATCATATGATCCAAACATGACCCACTTTGATGAGTAGGCATAGTATGTGTTGGCAAAAGTCCATAGAAGGAGCACAAATTAAGGAAATCCTGTCCTTGTGAATCACAGGAGATCGGATCAATGTTTATATTTAGATCACCGGTTAAAATTATATTTTTATATGTTGTTAATTTTTGTAGGCAATGATTTAGTGATGCGAGAAAATCTTTAAGGTTGCTTGTAGCCGGTGATAGATATATAGCTAATATTACCGTTACATCCTTTAACTTTATGGATAGGCAATTACTATTATTTCCAAACACTTGTTCCTAGTGATGAAAGAGACTCAGTCTTTTAAGTCCTTTTAAACGAAACTCGACTCATTTTTGGCGACTTACGACTAGACTAGTCTTTTAAACCCTTAGCTGCAGTCGTGAGGCTAAAACTAAAGACTTATTTGAATCGAAGGACTTAGGACTAGTTCTTTTAAGTTGTAAGACTTAACTAAAAGGCCTTAACAGACTAAAAACCTTTTAATTTTACACTGTTTTCAAATTTTATATTTGAGCTATTGTTTTTTAGTTCGTCAGGTTGGCAACATTGATTGTAGGTATACTTAAAAAATGCTCAGTGTGAATAATATTTTAAAGAGGGTAGAATGGTAGATTAGAGTTAAGGACTTTCAACTTCGTAAGATACATACTCAATTATTATTATCTGTGGTTACTGGTAACATATCTGTTGTAGTAAAAAACTTTAGTGTCAGAGGGCTGTTTCTTGATTATATCAAGTCCGGTAAATCAAGAACAGTCACGGGTATGCGACCCCGGCCCCTCGAGCTATCGTCAGCACAAGCCTTGTCCTTCCGTGCTGCGATATCATCACCCTTATTCCTCCTCCCAATTCCACGTACTTCCTTTCCCCACAACCTGATCCTTCATCCCATTCCGCCAATCCTTGGTCTGCCGCGCCTATGGATGCATGGCCAGGGGCGAGCCTGGTCGTAAGCGTGCCTCTGATGTGGTCGACCCTCTCTTTCCCCAGCTTTTCGTGGGACCCCAAATGAACATTCTACCAAAAGTCATTTGTAGCGGCGACAAGGCTCGCCACCCGTCACGTCAGGTCTCTCGGAGAGGCGAAAAGTGGACTGCGGAGGCTCGATTTGCCACGCTGAATGTTTGTGGAGGATGGGACAGTAAGATTGATGAAGCTTGCAAGGTGATGAATGATAAGAATATTGATTTAATGTGTGTGAATGAGACGAAGCGAAAGGGTATAGACAGCACCACGCATGGCACGTACTCTGCGTATTGATCGGGAGTGCCGCATTGCCAGCGTGCATGCCAAGGCGTTGGTCTTGTCTTCTCAGAGCGAATGGCTGGTTGTTTGAAGAGCTATGAATGCGTGAACCCCAGACTCACATGGGCGAGACTCAAAGTTGGCATAAAACACTTGTTCGTGTTGGGTGTATATGCACCGGACATGTCTAAGCCACTTAGAGAACGCGAAGAGTTCTGGGAAAATGTCAGGGGTGTGCTGTCAGAATGTAAGAGAAATGAGTTGATCATAGCGCTAGGGGATTTTAATGGAAAAGGGGGTATACAGCGTGATTTGTATGAAAGTGTTCTGGGCTTGTTTGGTGATGAAAGAGTGAATGAGAACGGTGAGAGCCTTCTCGAGATATGTATGGAGTGGGACCTTGCTGTGACAAACACCATGTTTGATCACAGGAAGATCCACACGTATACTTGTCAGCGGGGTGTAGATAGAAGTATGATTGACTTTGTGATTGTGGATGGACGACTGAAGCAGCATGTGCTTGACACTAGGGTTTATCGTGGTGCTAATGTTGGGACCGATCATTATTTGTTTGTCAGCCGAATTAGTGGTTTGTTCCGGGGTTGGCGTCATCGGGCTCCTGTTGTCAACACAGGCTTGCAAAGAATAAAAGTTGATCAACTCCGGAAGGATTACGTGAAAGAGAAGTATGAATCAATGCTGAAAGAAAAACTCAGTATAGTGAATGAAGAAATAAGAGAAGATGGGATAGATAATGTATGGAATGTTTTTAAAAATGGTATGGTTGAGATAGCCACTGAGGTATGCGGGGTGCGAAAGAGGGAGAATGTCTCCAGAGACTGTGAGCTCTGGTGGGATGAGGAAGTAAGCAAGGGTGTGAATGAAAAGAAAAAGGCATGGATGGATGTGTTGGACATGAGAGCCAACACCCAAGCAACTAATGTGGATGAAAGTGAAAGGAAAAAGTCTCAATACAAGTGCTTAAAGAAGAGAGTGAAAGAACTGATAGTACGTAAGAAGATTGAGTTAAAAGAGCGGAATGAAAAGAGGTGCTCTGACAACTTCCAAAATAATATTCGGCTATTTTGGAAACTAGTCCGGTCAGCCAGAAGTAAGTCAGAGAATCATAGCATGAAAGCAATTAGAGATAGGATGAAAAAATTTTGAATGAAGAAAGTATGGTTGTAAGAAGATGGAAGGAATACTTTGAAAATTTGTTTGAATGTAGCACCGCGTTGACTTTGGTTGATGCGGGTAATATGGATGGCGAAGAGAATAAAAGTGAGATACTTATGAATGAAATTTTCAAGGCTATGAAAGGAATGAAAAATGGAAAAGCGGCTGGGTATGATAGGATTTCGCTGGAGATGCTGAGGGGTGGTGGTGCGGTGGTGGCGAACCTGCTGTACCTTATTTTTAATGCATGTTGGCGATACGGCCGAGTACCAAGTGATTGGTGCAAAGCCGTAATCGTTCCACTGTATAAGGTTAAGGGCTCACAGCAGGATTGCAAACATTACCGAGGAATCAGCCTTCTTAGTATCGTCGGCAAAATGTATGCCAAAGTGTTGATCGAAAGGGTAATACGTGAGACTGATGAAAAAATCTGGGATGTACAAGCTGGTTTTAGGAAGGGAATGGGATGCAGCGACCAAGTCTTCTCTTTGCGCCAGGTGACGGAGAAGTTTTTGGCTAAAAACCAAAAGGTTTTCTGCGCTTTCATGGACTTAGGGAAGGCTTATGATCGGGTACCCAGGAATGAGTTGTGGACCTTGCTGCTGTCCCGGTTCAAGTTGGACAGGACCTTGGTACGGGCTTTGAAATCACTTTATGATGATTTCAGTGCCTGTGTCAGGGTAAACGGGACCTACTCAGACTGGTTTGGCATCCATAGAGGTGTCAGACGGAGACGGAACAGGATTTAACATCAGCGACGAATGGATAGGATCATTATTGTTGGCTGGATTAACTGAAAAGTTCTCTCCAATGATAATGGCAATCGAACATTCGGGGCTGAGTTTTACAACGGACGCCATTAAATCAAAATTACTTGACATGGAAACGGAAGTGAACGGAAGCGATAGTGCTGCCTTTGGAATTTTTAAAAGCAGGTTGTACCAACATAAGAAGCCGATAGACAAAAATAAAAGTCTATGCCAAAGCAAAGATGGTGGGCTGATGACAAAACCCAAAGTAATTAAATGTTTCAAGTGCAAAAAGTTTGGACACTATCGGCATCAGTGCCCAAATACTATAAAAGAAATGGAAAATAAACAAACAAACGCTTTTAGTGCAGCTTTCCTTGATGGTTCTTATAGCAAGACTGACTGGTATATTGACTCGGGAGCGAGCGTGCATTTGACAACAAATGAACATTGGATTCAGAATGCACGTTATGATCATATGAAACAAATTGTAGTTGCAAACGATACCAAAGTACAAGTTACATGTTGTGGCGAAGTGAAAATTACTACATGTGCAAATAATTGTAATTATGATGTGTTAGTTGAAGAGGTTATGTGCGTTCCGAGTCTGACAACAAATCTCCTTTCAGTGAGTCAGTTGATAAACAAAGGCAATAAAGTATCCTTCAGAGAGAGTGGTTGTGATATCTACAACATAAGGGGAAACTTAGTGGCCACAGGCACATCAGTCAATGGGGTGTACAAGCTGAATACACCAGTGCCATTGCCCGCAGAATGTATAGATGCACTCAGTTACTCAATGTGGTGCATACGGATGTGTGTGGACCAATGGAGAATGTCTCCATAGGAGGATCAAGGTACTTCATAATATTTATTGATGATTATAGTCGAATGACTCACATTTATTTTATGAAGAATAAAAATGAAGCTTTTCAATGTTTTAAAGACTATGCAGCCAAGGTAGAGAATTTACTTGATTGTAAAATTAAGGTGTTACGAAGCGACAATGGACTTGAATTTTGCAGCAATCAATTTGAAAAATTTTTAAAGCAAAAAGGCATAGTTCATCAAAAATCTAACCCCTACACCCCACAGCAAAATGGGTTAAGTGAAAGAATGAACCGCACTATAATTGAAAACGCTAAATGTTTACTGTTTGATGCTAACATGAAGAAAGAGTTCTGGGAAGAGGCAACTAATACTGCTGTTTATTTACAGAACCGGACAGTATCAGCCACTTTAAATAATAAAACTCCTTATGAGTTGTGGACTAATAGTAAACCTGATATTAGTCACATCAGAGTGTTTGGGAGTACAGTAATGAAGCATGTGCCCAAAGAAAAAAGGTTGAAATGGGATAAGAAATCTGAAGAGTGTATCCTGGTGGGTTATGCTGAAGATATAAAGGGATATAGAATATATAATCCTCAAACCAAAGTAATTACAACAAGCCGAGATGTTATTATTATCGAGAAGGACATGAGCAGCAATGTAATAGTAAACGAAAAGAATTTGGAAGCTAATTTTGAAGAGCAGAAGAGTTTAGGTTCAGTGGGGGACAATAGTCAGTCAGATGAGTCATTCATCTCTGCAGATAATGCTGATGATTCTACATTTGTGCCAGATGAAAGTGAAAACTCAGACAGTTCTACTGCAAGTACTAGCAGTGTAGTAAAGAGATTACCTGCTAGAGAAAGACATCCACCAAAGAGGTATGGTTTTACAAATATGTGTACAGCGAGTACCACTGTTAATGACAGTGAGTTATCTTTGGAGGAAGCTCTAAATGGTCCAGAGAAGGAGCATTGGTTGCGTGCTGTCCAGGAGGAGCTACAGTGCTTCGAAGATAATAATGCATGGGAACTTGCAGAGGCTCCAATGGATGGGACAATTGTGAAGTGTAAATGGGTTCTAAAAAGAAAGTATGACAGTGAAAATAACATTTGTTATCGTGCTAGACTAGTTGCTAAATGTTATAATCAGAAAAGTGGTATTGATTACAATGAGACTTTTTCCCCTGTGGTTAGACATTCTACTTTACGTTTGTTGTTTGCTTTAGCTGTGCAATTAGATTTAAATACTAGCCATTTAGATGTTAAGACTGCGTTTCTTAACGGAGAATTGGAAGAAATCATATATATGCAAAAGCCAGACTGCTTTGAATGTTCTAATGATGAAAAATGTAAAGTTCTAAAGTTGAACAGGGCTATATATGGTCTCAAACAATCCTCTAGAGCATGGCATAAGAAAGTTGATAATGTTATGTTAACTAGTGGTTATAAAAAATCCAAATTAGAACCATGTTTGTGTACAAAAATTGTTAATGGTCTCAGGACAATAGTTACCTTATATGTAGATGTTTTTTTTATATTTTCTAATGATGACCAAGAAATGAAATTATTAAAAGAGACTTTGAACTGACAATGGGAAGCCAATATAATTTGAAAATTGTTCATCAGAACATTCAAGGGTTTCCCAGCAAAATAGATTCTATTGAATTTTATTTAAATAATGAAAATGTAGATATCCTTTGTGTGACAGAACATTGGATACACAAATGTAATATGGCTTATCACTGAAGTAACTATGATTGTAAAAGTGTATTCAGCAGAGAGCACTCTCAGAGAGGTGGCTCATTAATTCTTGTTAAAAAAGACTTTGATGTAAATCTAGGCAAGACATAGTATGTCTATCTGTTGAACGCACTATCGAGCTGGCGTGTATAGAGTTAAGTAGTCATATTATTGTTTCTGTATACAGACCTCCAAACTCCGATTTTGCGGTGTTTGAATCTGCGATGGAAGAAGTCCTTAGTCGGCTTTCTACAAGCAAAAAACAGGTTGTAGTATGTGGGGACTTCAATGTTGACATTTTAGTAAATTCTTTGACAGCAACGCGATTTTTATCTCTTTTTACTTGTTATGGGCTGATAAATGCCTTCCACGAGCCAACAAGAATATCACCAACTTCTGCAACCTGTATAGATAATATATTGTACAATCTAGACCTAAGTTCAAAGAGGATCATCAACTGTCTAGAATCTGATCACAGTGGTCAAGAAATTGTAGTTCCGGCAGTCAGGAAGACCAGACCCCCCCCAAGAAGATCGAGACCCATCACTGCAAAGAAACTAGACAGATTCAGTAGGCAAATTGAACTTGCAATGTATAATTTCAACTTTAATGATGATGATCCAAATAAAATGACATGTCAGCTAATTAATGTTATCCATGACCTACATGAGAGCACTTTTCCTATAAAAATATCTAATAACTGTAAAGGTAAATTTAATGAATGGGCAACTCCTGGCTTGCACATTTCTCGTAGAAACCTTTACGATCTTTACGCACAAAAAGCTCATAGCCAGGATGAAAAGTTCTCTCATTACGTCCGGCAATACTCTAAAATATTTAGAAATACTTGTAAAGCAGCTAAAGCCCTTTCAATCAAGTTAAAACTTGAAAAGTCAAGTAACAAAGTAAAGACTGTATGGCAAGTAATTAGTGAACAATTTGGAAAGAATGTTAATAGACAGAATAATATAAAATTAAGAGTAGGAGACAAACTAGTTGATAACAAAGTAGATATTGTAAACAAATTTGAAGAGTTTTTTACTGATATACCCACCAATGTGACCAAAAACCTGGCTTCTAGTGCTTTCAGCGCTGAACAATTATTATCAGATAATGTTACACCTCCTCAAGGTTATTTTACATTTGGACAAGTTACTGCTTATGATGTAACAAAAACTTTTCACTCTTTAAATGTTAAAAAGACAGAGGACTTGTGGGGTATGTCGGTAAAGACTATTAGCTCCGTAATTATTGTGATAGCCCCATTTTTAGTTGTAATTTTCAATGTATCTATTAAGAAAGGGGTTTTCCCAGATCTAATGAAGCTAAGTAAAGTAATACCTCTATTCAAATCTGGTGATTCCGAAGATAGAAACAATTATAGGCCAATTGCTATTTTACCTGTATGTAGTAAAATATTTGAAAAACTTATGTTAAACCAATTGCTTTTTTATTTTGTAAGAAATAATTTATTGCACTCAAAGCAATATGGTTTTACTCAAGGCAGATCAACCACTGACGCAGGTGTAGCTCTAGTAAAGCATATTTTTGCTTCTTGGGAGGACAAAAAAGATGCCATTGGCATTTTTTGCGACCTCTCAAAGGCATTTGATTGTGTAGACTCAAAAACATTAATTTCAAAATTAAAATTCTACGGTGTGGCTGATCTGTCAATCATAAGTTCTTATTTAAATAATCGCAAGAATATGTAGATATTGATGGAATTAGATCTGGTGGCTCTGAAGTAAAACTAGGCGTTCCTCAGGGATCAATACTTGGACCTTTCTTATTTTTGGTATATATTAACGATCTCCCTTCAATGGTAGAGAAGCATGCTGACATAGTATTGTTCGCTGATGACACCTCGTTGATATTTGAAGTAAATCGCACTAATGTTAATACAGAGGGCATTAATGAAACACTATCTAAAGTCCTCGATTGGTTTACTTGTAACAATCTTTTATTAAATAGTAAAAAAACAAAATGTATAAAATTTTCTCTACCAAATGTTAAAAAGATTGATGCAAGTATCCAATTAGAAAGTAAGAGTTTGGAGTTTATAAATAACACTGTCTTTCTAGGTGTTACTATAGATTCCAAACTGCAATGGGCAGAGCATATTACTAAACTTGCCGCTAAATTAAGCTCGGCCGCGTTTGCCGTTAGACGTATCAGAGATTTACCAGATGTTGAAACGGCAAGGTTGGTGTACTTTGCATACTTTCATAGCTTAATGACGTATGGTATATTGTTGTGGGGCAATGCTGCTGATGTAGGTACGATATTTGTACTCCAAAAGAGAGCTGTAAGGGCAATATATAAAATGCGCTCCAGAGACTCCCTTCGAGATAAATTTAGAAGTATAGATATTTTGACACTTCCATCGCAGTATGTTTTTGTAAATATTATGTATATCCGGAAAAATATTAATTCATTTTTGCAGCATGATGAGGTATACAAATATAGCACTCGAAATAAGTGTAAGATTTATCAGCCTTTTAGTCGCCTCAGCAAAACTAGCAAGTGCTTCTTAGGACTTGCTATTAAATTTTATAACAAACTGCCCAAGGAAATAACTGAGTTGTCTGAAGGAAAATTTAAGTCAATTGTAAAGAAACAGTTAATTAGTAAGGCATACTACAGGGTTGATGATTACCTACATGATGATAATGCATGGACAAACATGTCAGCTCGTATTGATGTAAAACATAATTATTAAGACATCTAAGGCTAAACATTCCACATCACTAATGTTGGTAATGAGCTGGGTGGTTGCTTGCATGTTCTGAGGGGTTTAGTTACATAACCCACAGGGGAACTCTTTTGTTTTATTTAATGTTAATATCATTTAGTGCCCTTGAGCTGTTCACCAGTCAGGCATGCATCCGGCCATCAAGCATTTGCTAAATTAGTATTAAGTCATATTTATGTTAAGTATACTTAGCAGTAAGCCTTGGCGATTTGAAAAGATGCCAGTTTCTTCCCGGTTCTTCTGGCCAGTAAAAGAAATTAATTCGAACCGGGGACGATTACTTTTGTTTTAAATTCATAAATGACGTTCATCAAGCTTTGTGTTATTCTACTGTATATCTGTATGTTATAACACTTATAACGATGAATAAAGAAATTTTGAATTTGAATTTGAATTTGAGTAGCCAGTTTAAAATTAAAGATTTAGGGCAGATAAAACAATGTCTTGGTATAAATGTCAATATTGATAAGGAGAATAATTTCATTACTTTGAGCCAAGATAACTATATTGATCAGTTATTAGTTAAATTCAATATGTGTGAGAGTAAAACTGTAGATACTCCATTGGAAGTTAAATTAAATGTTGAGAAATGTCAAGATACAAATAGTAATAACCCTTATCAGCAGCTCATTGGGAGCCTGATGTACTTAGCAGTGCTTACAAGGCCAGACATTGCCTATGCAGTAGGATATTTAAGTCAATTTAATAAATGTCATAGTAATGAACATTGGATGTATGCAAAACGAATATTAAAATATTTAAAGAAAACTAGAAATTTAGGTTTAAAATATTGTAAAACAGGTAATATTGATATTCAAGGTTATGTTGATGCCGATTGGGCAAATGATATTATAGACAGAAAATCATATACTGGTTTCTGTTTCATGTTGTCAGGTTCGGTTATATCATGGGGTTGTAAAAAACAACGGACTGTAGCTCTCTTAAGCACAGAAGCCGAGTACATGGCTATTACAGAAGGTTGTAGGGAAGCTGTGAATCTCTTAAATTTGCAATGTGAAATTACTGAACAAATGTATACCATTAACTTATATAATGATAATCAAAGCTCACAAAAATTGTCTGAGAATCCTATGTTCCATAATAGAACAAAACATATAGATGTTCGCTATCATTATTGTAGAGAAGTAATTTCTAAAAAGTTTGCTAAAGTTAATTATTTGCCCACCTGTAATATGCCAGCTGATATGTTGACAAAGAGTTTGTGTTCCACTAAACATCATAAGTAAAAATGTTAGGCATTGTAAATGTATTAGAATAATACAGTATTTTGAGAGTGGGGGTGTTGTATTTCCTCAAAATACATATATCAGCGCCATCTGTTAACAGTTATGTATAAAAACTTCTACCTATAGATATATAGATGTTACAATAAATACTTCCCTTCTTGTCTATTGCGTCAAACGAGAGCACGTTGTTTTATTTCAAATATCATTAATAATAAATTATTAATAAAACTTATTACTTTTTTCCTCATGAACGCGTAGTTTATTGAAAAGTGAGTTATTTTTATATCAATAAAAATTCCATAGTTATGACTCGATTGTCGTAATGAACGAACTTTGTAAACCTTGCAGGTTTGTACGGAACCCTCGGTGCGCGAGGCCGACTCGCACTTGGCCGGTTTTTTTGTTTCAGTGCTAATTATTACTCCCCCATTTTTAGTTTTCCGTACTCTGCTCTAACGTGTAGCTTCAGTTGGTCAGGGCTGATGATTTTCTGTACTAGGCTTTTTGTTTCGTCACTGGTTTTCGATTTATCTCTCGGGTAAATCACGACTGAGCTTAGGTTTGATGGGCGAATATAATTATTAGGGCTTTGTTTTACCATATCGGCAAAAGAAATCTGCTGCGGTGCGGCCTTAGAACAGGATTGGTCCAGTGTCTTCTGCATATCGCGTATACATTCAGTCAGGTCCTGCTTTTCCTTGAAAGTCTCTAAAGAGGTCTTTGCATGGATGAAATGCTGCTTGACGGATTCGTATTGCACGGCCATACTCGAGGTATTACTGCCTACTGCACGGCATAAATTATGGATTCTGAGCTTCTGTTCCGAGTTCAGTTTACCTTCAGAGGCTATAATGCAAACCTCATTGAGACACTTCTCAATATTGGACATCCATCCGTGGATTTCGGGAGTACCTACGACCCCTTTTAGGACGCCTCATACGTCAGTCAGGGGATACCGTAGTCTACCTATTCTTTTCTATACGACTGGAACTACAGGGCTGGCGGCGGGATGGTCACAATCCGACCGCCCGCCGGCGTCGGACCCCAGATCTCGTGGGGTACCCCTACCTGGTTATTAAGTCAGGGTCGCCACGACAAGGCGGGCACCCATAGAGGGGAGACAGACGTTGTCCTGTCTTAATTATTAATATGAATATTGTCCTGTTTTAACTATTAATATAATTAATATTAGTATAACCTCCAGGGTGGCCTGTGCCCAGCAGTAGATGTCACCAAATATAAACTATCCTATCTCTCAAATTGGACGAAATATAAATGCCAACTTTTGTGAATATCGGTAGCCTTGGTAAAGAGTTCATTGGGAACAAACATCATGACACTGGATTTTTATATATTAAGATAGAGCAGAGTAAATAAATAGCAAATCACAAGATCACATTTCTCCATTGGTATAACAGGTCTAATTTAATTTTTCATTGTTATCTTTAAAAAAATAATGTGGTTGATAATTCGTCAGTTTTAATTTCATTTTTTGTTTTTATGTGTCATATTTTTTTTTCTTATACATCTTATATTTTTTCTTATAATTCTTTAAAATTTTAAATTTCCCAGATAACTCAAGCTTTTTAGTGAGTTTTAGGTTTAGAATAATTAAACGAAAACTTAAATAACAAGGTTTAGCTCTTTTTTGTTTTGTTAAGTAGGTAAAGCAATTTTTTACGCGTAAATTGTAATTAGTACAAACCAAAAGTTATAATTTTCAGTATTAAAGCATTTTCACTGTAACTTACCTTTTGTTTCATTAAAGTAGAGCTCTGTTAGATCTCCCTTCTCCCCCTCTATGGGTTCCCCCGCCTTGTCGTGGCGAGGGGGCTTAGTACCCGGGTAGGGGCACCCGGTGAAGCTAAGAGGAACCCACTGGGCCGGTCTGTTGCAGACTGGTCGGCTCGAGAGGGACCGCTGTCCCGGGCTCGCTTTCGAGCCCGCAGACAAGCGGTCAGGCTGCGTCCCATGACGTAGCCACACTGAAGGCCGCGGAGGGAGAGGACAGTCGGTATTCCGACCGCCGCTGTCCCTATCCTCCGCGCCCTTGCGGGGCCGCCACCGCTAGATGGCGGCGTGGAGGGGCCGCAGGGGAAGAGGAGGGTCAGTATTGCGGTGCGCTGCGCTCCCTATCCTCTGCGGCCGGAAGGGAGGAAGATGTCGGACCCCACGAGATCAGGGGTCCGACGCAACACGCTCGATGAAATCAGCTTTCAAACAAAAAAAAACATAACTGATACTAACATCACTACTACGAAAAATAGGTTTCTGGCAAGACCTGAAATTAAAAAATCTAAATTCATAACACCTATGCAAGAAATGTCTAGTTTTAAAACAGCTATTGCACGAAATCCCTAAAGTTAGTATACGCATCGGACGGACGGACTATTATACCTACTAGCTGTCCCGGCAAAATTTTGTTTTGCCATAGGAAGTCACCCTTGTAGCTCGTTTATTGGATGAAATACACCTTTTAAACATTCCCTTCCCACTTCCGCGAATAATTCAAGACCAAAATAAGCCAAATAGTAGTCGTCCTCGAGTTTTAGCGAGACTAACGAACAGCAATTAATTTTTATATATAAGATTGAAAGCTTTAGCTAAACCTGAAACACCTGTTGAAATACATCATTTTTAAATACTTAACAATAATAATACCTAACTACCTGACGGCGAATAAACACATGTAGTTTGTGTAGTCATGGTCATCAGTGTACAGGGTGGAGCGCACAACAGGGGAAAATACCTTGATGCAAACAACGTTGTACTGTGGGTTGCGTCGCTGTTAATTTTACAAAGCATCAACTGCCATTTACTAGTCCTGGTTGCCGCGATATCTAGTGAACTTTGAATCAGCAAAATGTCTTACCATCAGTGTGTTCCGAACGTAGAACCGTGGTCACGTAGAGTTTAGGACTGTTCAGCGTAAATGAGAGGAACCACAGTAATGCGATCATCTTGTAGGTGTGGCGTTTGGACCGCGTGCGTTGGGACTGCGACGGGCGGCAAAGGGCGTAGTACCGCTCCGCCGAGAGGGCCAGTAGTGTCCACACGTCCACAGATAGAGCCACAGCTATGGTAAAGGTATTGTATGGTAAAAAAAAACGTTCTCATCAATAAATAGTATACACAACAAGTGGTTAGATCTTAAAAGCTAAGCAACGGATTTTGACGCGGTTTCTTTTAATAGATATAGTGATTCCAGAGGAATGTTTATACACACATCAAAAGTGTCTAGGATCAAGAACATTTTTAGCTCTAAAAAAAATCTAATTTATTTAAATCAAATCTAATCTTCTGGATTGGTCTCCTACCTAATTCCCCATAGCTGTATCAATGACTTATCACCACATTTTGAATAAATTATGAATGAATTCAGTTTTTGTAAAATATATTCTTGATTGCAATCTTCTAAAATGTACATGATCCCTAGATACTTTTGATGTGTGTATGTATATTACATGCATAATATATTAGAGAAATTCTTAGTATCAGCAGAACACACCCAGCATGCTTTGAGAACGTTTAAACTAAAACGATTACTACAACATTTTTGTTTTTGGCACTCGATACACTTCCAGAGAAGCTACACGATTTCGCAAAGGATCTTTGTGGTGGGGAGAAGAATTGACAATCTCCATGGCCATCGTTTCAATACTGCTCAAAGCTGGTACGTTCACAATACTCGCACTAATGCAATTTGGTTTAGTAACACACTGTGTCGTGGTGACTGTCATCGGAAAATGAAAACAATCACTCTGTATTTGTATGCAGTGATACGTCACCGCTCGTTCATTCACCAACACTATAGTCGGATTTTTAATTAGATTCCAAAAGGGGTTGCCGTTGCTAGAATAAGTTGGATAAATAGTAGTACTACAATTTACTAGATAATGCATATAGTTACTTTTTCCCTACGAAATATTATAGATAACATGTTTACTGACTCTTAACACTTAGTTTCGTGAAATTACAAAGTGTTCATTAATATTTAAACATAATGATTTTGTTGGAGTTATTTACAATATTGTTACGCCCCGGGGTCGAGAAACAACGGTTAGAATGCCGTAGAGGTACGTCGAACATTCGAGATGGCCTAAAGAACATTCCAGTATCCAAGTCGACGCATACAAACCACTACACAGTGCCTATATGCGTCAGAATGTAGTAGAAGGATCTCGAAAGGTCGAGAAAAGTGTGGTATATTTCGGAAGCCACAAGTACTTACCTTACCTCACCACAAGTAGGTATAAACCTACTTACCTACTGTTGGGTGTAGGTATAAACACGCGAGCCGGCCGACGCGCGCGAGTCGCGCGACTCATCACAAGTAGGTATAAACCTACTTACCTACTGTTGGGTGTAGGTATAAACACGCGAGCCGGCCGACGCGACGGCTAGGTATTTTATTATTAGAAGTCGACTCGAGAAAGTACCTGAACCTACTCGAATGTTCTGGATTGTGTACCGTTGGTATATAAAGAGCGACGATCGAGTCGGCGGGACAGTTTCAACTAAACAGCGATACAGTGAACTTCAAGAGAGAAAATTAAAGAGAGTTATTTATTTATTTTCGGAGTAGTGTCATTTTTCTATCGGTACCCACCCCCCACGTACGTAACAATATGTAATGGCAACTTCGGAGATCTTATCAACATTTTTACACCTAACTTATAGAGCTACCTACTGGCACATGAATCTTGTCTATACTTATAATAAATCTGTAGAGAGATTAATTCTGTACATTACATTTATTTTCAAAATAACTATCAGGGGTTGATTAGTGCTCGATACCGCTCGATGCAAAAAATGCAATCAGTAAAAATTTTGTCTGTCTGTCTGTATGTTCCTTATAGAAACAAAAACAACTCGATGGATTTTAACGAATAAAATATGCGTTAAATTCAAAATTCTTCATACTTCTGGGCAGGTAGTATACATACATTCAATAGGAGCAGAGTAGTGAAGGGAAATTTTGGTGAAACGGGAGAAGTTACTCCATTTTTTAAGCTTCTGTCGCGTGTGCAGCCTGGTTAAAGTTACATAGAAATCATGTATGACGGAAATATTCTATATAAATATGTCTAAAATATATCCCGCAACAACATATGGCTATCTTTTATGGTTGACTCAGTATAACACGTGTAACTCGTGATAGCTTAGCAGTTCAGAGCATTCTGATTATATTTGTTTATTCTTACGTTTATAATACTCTCACTCATCCCTAATTTTAAAAAGTTCAGATTATTTTATACACATAAACCTTCCTCAAGAATCATTATATCTACTAAAGAAAACTGCATTCAATTCGGTTTTGTAGTTTTAAAAATCTAAGCATACATAGTGTGCGGGACATAGAAGAATTTTATTTGATTTTCTTTGTTGATGTGTCTGTAATACGGGTTTCACTGTGTGGATGTGGTCTATGGTGCTATAACCGCTCCGAAATCCAGCCTGCTCCGGAGGTTGAAATTCGTCGAGTCTTCGCGCAAGACGGTTTGTGATCACTCTTGAAAACAGCTTGTAGACGTGGCTTAGAAGAGAAATGGGTCGATAGTTCTCCAACAGGGTTTTATCTCCCTTTTTGAAGAACAGGACGACCACACTTCTACTCCACGCCTCCGGAGTTCTTCCTTCGAACAGGACAGCGTTAAAAAGCTTTTGGAGCTCCCTCAATATCGGTTTACCTCCAGCTTTCAATAGTTCTGTTGTAACGCCATCCTCTCCTGGAGCTTTTCCGTTTTTGAGCTGTCTAAGAGCGATCCCAATTTCGCCAGCACTGACTTCTGGCAGGTCTTCGGTGAAGTGGCGTGTCAATGGGGCTCTAGAGTCCCCATTTTCGGGATCAGGACGAGATGCATGCGATGCGTACAACCGGCCATAGAAGTCTTCAACTTCTGAAAGGACTCACGGCATCGAAGTGACGACTTCTCCACTTGCTGTGGTCAATTTAGCAAGGTGGCTTCTTCCAAGAGATTGTACGAGCACTTTTGACCCCCGATTCTGCTCAATCGCTCTCTCTATTGAAAAAGTATTGTAGTGTAGGGATCAGCATATTGTACCTAATACTTTAGCGAGCGCTAACGCGAGACGAGTCAGTCGTCGTCCGCGCTCGCCCATTGTAACTTGTGTTCACTTGAGAAATATAATCGATCAGTGTTAACAAATAAAGACTTTTATTTATCGGGCTCGAGCGCCAACAGTTTATTTAGGTTAGTTGTCTTTCGCAACGTACATCATACACACTACAATTAACCTAAAGTAGCATCGGAGGTCGTGCCGCACGTGCTTACTAATCTCCTGGTTTAGAGCCCGCCTTGCGGTCGAAGTGACGGGCGGATTCTCACGTCGTTCCTTCATCAGCCGTAAAGTCTCCTCGGAAAGCTTTGACTTACTGCCCTTACGCTGCATTTCACAAAATCTCGTACCCTCTTCCCTGAGGACCCGAGTCACATTTTCGAGGTTCTTGTTCACGTCTGCTGTGGTTTCCACGGCAATGAATCGGTTCTCCTTAAAACTTAGCTGGAAAGCTTCGGATCCCATTATGGTTTGGAGCATGGTTTCTTAAACCATGAGTTCCTTGGGATTGTTAGTCGCCCTCGCGGAAGTACATTAGGTGGCCCGATTTTAGGGTAATAGTGTCCTCTCCCTCTTTTCGGACTTCAGGTCTCGGTGGTACATATTGGGGCTAAGCCCAATATGTGCCACCTAATTTTCCCAAGTTCCACCTCGAGTTGCGCCAGATGCGAGTCAAGCCGTAGCGTGCGTCCGTTGTACGTCGCCAGGGTCAGTTGTTTGTGGTGGCCTCCCATAACCCGGAGATTCTTCGCACCCTCTGCTCCGCCGTTACCGTGGTCGCCACCGTGACCAGGATTAGCGGAGCCGCCGGGAACTGGGGGTCGTGGCCTTGTTGTGCTCAAATTGAAGGTTAATGCCCATAATCGCCACGCTGGGCATGCGGGTTGGCGATCGCAGTGGTGTTGTGGTTTAACTCACCGAGAGCGCTGCTGCCCGTCCTCTGGAGGGTTCCCTCGGTCGTCTCTTACGACCCCCATAGCGGGAAAAGTTTGGCTGGGGTGGTGACTTATGTATTCTATTCGCCGTCACCACACGGCTTTATGCGATGCACCTGAACTTTTCATCTATGGGCGGTTTTGTCAATGACAATATTAGTTATAGATGCATTATTACCTATTGTAACTAAACAAACGAACCGCCTATTTCTGAGAAGTAAGAAATAAACCTTCGTGGTAGGTAGATCATCAGCCAAAGTCACCCACCTGGTAGGACATAAGACGCGGCCGCAATTGATTTATTGCCTTTTACCTGTTCAATGGTGCGTAGAGACAATAGGCATGTAATAATGAAACATTCTTAGAATTTCTATTGTGTACCTAAACATATTTTATGTTCTTATTTTATTTTCATACAAAAAAGGACTACAACCTTTACATAAACGATTGCATACTCGACATAAATACAAGTAAATAAGGCTATGTAGGAAATACATGTTTCATTTGACACCTAAACTTTTGGGATGTTACCTGTCTAGTAAAATTGAGAATTTGTACGAATTTAGTTTTCACCCGTGCTTTTGTATTATAACCCAGGTCGAAATGGGTTAAAACCCAAATCACCGGGTTAAAACCCATTTAAACCCATCGGGTGAAAACTCATTGCCCATCTCTAGTCTCGCGGCACTACCACCGCGCAAAAGCGGCTATGAGTGAGCGGGACGCGTTGACAGGTCAGAGGGAGATAGTATAGATTAGGGCCGTGTGCACTCACGTTAGACCCTAACTGAGTGTTCACGGCCAACGGCCCCTCTGATGGGTCGAACGCGCTCCGCGCGCTCTCGGTCTATCTATATACGCGAGACAGCGCAATCCGCATATAGATAGTATGGTAGAGAATACTTTAGTATTAAGTCCACCCTTTGTACCTTTAGTGCAATAAAGTATTAAATAAATAATAAATAACAGCACCGAACTGGGCACAAATCGTAGCGGCAAATACGGACGGGCTCCCAGCAATAGAAGACTGCATCTGGACTTTCTCTTCGATCCTACAGGAGCGACCCGACCCCTTGTGCGGTTCGACAACCCCGCACATTTTGGTGCATCGGCCGGGAATAACACAGAAAAAAGGAAGAAAAGAAAAAAAACAAGATGCCGTTAGCCAGATCGACAACAAGCGAACGAGCCCGTCGCGCCGCTACCCGGTCCGGGAGACCCGTCGCGGAGGGTGAGAGCAGCGCTCCTTCGTCCAGTGGTGCTGCTACATCCTCCGAGCAGACGGGAACATCGGGGACGTCCGGGACAACAACCTCGACCCGTACTACAGACACGTCCCAACAAACAGAAACTACAGAACAGACAATGGGAATCACAGATAGCGGATCAACCCTTACAGTTAGGGAGGCACAAGCGCCCCCTGAGAAAGCGATTGAAACAGATAATCGCAGCACAGCATCCCTTAACAAAAAAAGGAAAATTAAACAAGAAATTATAGAACTCAAACTGAAGTTGGCCGAGTTACGTTTAGCTGCCATGGAGGAACAGGAAGATAGTGAAGATAGCGTGATGGGGGATGAACAGGAAGATCGAGTGAGCCGTTGGTTGCGGATGTCAACAGGAATGGAACCACCAATGCAGATCCGGGATGCGGTACAGACAGAACAGGAAGCCGCCCCGGTGCCCGCAAATAGACAGAAACAGATAGAAGACGTCGCTGCCACCTGACATAGACCTACCCCTACACATCAAGCCACCTCTGTGCCTCAAGCTAACTCTAGCTCGGACTTAGAAAAAATTACAGAAGCAATAGTGAAAGTTATAAAGACAGTGCAAGTGCCGCATCGATACGCGAGTGCCGAATTACCTGTGTACAGTGGCGCATACCAAGAGTGGTTAACTTTCAAGTCGGCTTTCATAGAAACAGCACCGTGTTACTGTGAAACAGAGAACCTGTCCCGACTTCGGCGTGCACTTAAAGGAAGAGCAAGAGAAACAGTGGAAAGTTTATTGTTCACCGGCTGCGATCCCGCTGTGTTGTGAATTCGTTGGAGATGCGATTCGGCCGCCCAGATACGATCGCAACGGCGGACCTTGAGCGACTGCGAGCCCTACCCCGACCGACTGACTCACCCCGGGAATTGTGTATCTTCGCCAGCAAGATAAACAACATAGTGACTACGTTGCAAGCTCTTCACCGAACCAACTATGTGTACAACCCCGAAGCAATGAAGATTACAGTTGAAAAGTTATCGCCGGCGCTGCGCTACAGATTCTTCGAATACGCAGCGACACAAGACAGTGAAGAGGCCGATTTGCTGAAACTTTCAAGATTCCTAGACAGAGAAGCCAGCTATGCGGGACCTTACGCGCAACCAGAGAACATTAGTGCACGTTATGAAGACTCAAGCCGGCCAACGCGTTACAACAGAAGTTACCACGTTACTGAGAAAACACAGACAGAAAACAAATGCGTGATATGCAAACAACATAACCACAGCCCGGCCGACTGCGAACACTTCAAGAATGCAGACCCGAACGATCGATGGAAGAAGGCGAAGCAATTGAACTTGTGTTTCCGGTGTCTACGACTTCGAACTTTCAAGCACCGCTGCCCGTTCAAGCTTTGCGACACAGATGGCTGCACCCGATCTCACCACCCGCTGCTGCACTTTAACAGAAACCAAGAACAAGTGAACTCAGCCTGGACTCAAGCACCATGTACTCACACCTACTTGAAGATAGTTACTGTTACACTGTCTGGACCGGCGGGAGCGATTGAAACTTACGCATTGTTGGACGACGGCTCTACAGTCACGCTCATCGACGCCGAGACAGCAGACAGAGTGGGAGCAAGCGGACCTCCGGACCCACTGAACATAGCCGCAATAGCAAACGCCAAGATCCAAGCTGAAGAATCAAGACGTGTGACTCTGACACTTAGAGCCAACGGAACCGATCACGAAGTGCAAGCCCGAACAGTTCGAGGGCTACAGCTTTCATCGCAACGAGTTTCAAAAGAAGTCCTGCAGTACCCGCACCTGAGAGACCTAGACAACATCACATATGATCGAGCAGTCCCCAAGATACTAATTGGACAGGACAACTGGCACCTGCTCCTGTCCACACAAACGAGAAGAGGGAAGCGCTGCGAACCGGTGGCGTCACTCACCACACTGGGTTGGGTGCTACACGGAGCCGTCACAAGAACAGTTGGAAAACAAACAGCACGAGTCGACCACGTAACAGAAGAAAACATAGATGAACAGCTACGCCAATACTTCGCGCTGGAGTCACTGGCGATTCAACCCAAGCGTCCACAATCGGATCCTGAACAGAGGGCGCTGAAGATTTTGACAGAAAATACAGAGAAGACAGAAACAGGCCACTATCAAACGGCACTCTTGTGGGCTACAGAAGACAGCACAATGCCTACAAACTACGACATAGCGAAGAAACGACTGGAATTAATAGAAAAGAAAATAGACAGAAACCCAGAAGTAAAACAGAAATACAATGCAAAGATGGAAGCGCTTATACAGAAGAAATATTCCGAGCCGGCACCGCTGGCAAACGATGAAAACAATAGAAGAAGATGGTACCTGCCTCACTTTGGAGTGGTGAATCCAATGAAGCCTGAGAAGCTACGAATAGTTCACGATGCCGCTGCCAAGACCAAGGGGGTCTCCCTCAACGACCGCCTCCTCACCGGGCCAGACCTGATCAACTGCCTGGCGTGCTGATGCGATTCCGACAGCACCGGTACGGCGTGACTGGTCACATCAGCGAGATGTTTATGCAGATCAAGATCAAGCCTGAAGACAGAGATTCTCTGAGATACCTGTGGAGAGGCGACCGCCGAGATGGGGAACCTACAGAATACAGAATGACGTCACTTATATTCGGCGCCAGCTGCTCACCATCGACCGCAATCTTCGTCAAGAACCTGAACGCTGAGAAACATAGAGAACAGTCACCGAGGGCGGTGTCAGCGATCATTGACAATCACTATGTCGATGACTACTTGGACAGTTTTGAAACCGAAGACGAGGCCCTCAGGACAGCTACCAGGGTGCGGGAGATACACAGCGAGGCCCAGTTCAAGATGACCCAGTGGACTTCAAACTCGCCGATCGTGACACAGGCAATGTGCGAAGAACAGACAGCTTCGCCAGCACCTTCAGTCCGGCTGACTGACAACAAACAGACAGAACGGGTGCTGGGAATCATCTGGAGAACCAACAGCGATGAGCTAGCATTCAATTTGGACCTGGCTCGGCTGCCTTCATCCATACTCGACCAAGCAGTGACGCCTACGAAGAGACAAGTCTTACAGATCATGATGTCACTCTACGACCCGCTCGGCCTGGCAATCACTATCAAGGCGAAATAGATAATGCAAGAAGCATGGAGAAAAGGCACTGGCTGGGATGAGAAAATAGACGATGTTTTGAAAACAGAATGGGAAACATGGCTGACTCACCTGAAGAATCTAGCCACAGTGCGCATACCCAGAGTGTATGCACATTACAGCGAAGCCAGCACACTGGAGCTTCACGTATTCACTGACGCCAGCGAATCGGCATACTCGGCCGCCCTCTACTGGCGAGTAGAAACCACAGATAAGAAGATATACGTGTCACTCATCATGGCAAAGTCGAAGGTCGCCCCACTCAAGCTCACATCGATTCCGAGACTGGAACTACAGGCCGCAGTAATGGGGGCGCGGATGTCAGCCACAGTTCAAGAGGAACATCAACGCAAGCCTGACGCCACCACATACTGGACAGATAGCAAGACAGTACTGGCTTGGATAAGAAACGGAGCGAGAGCCTACAGACCGTTCGTGGCACACAGAATAGCATCAATAGAGGAAACCACG
>SJJU01072214.1:0-32482 GCA_012932125.1 Conopomorpha cramerella
GGTGCGTATTTATCCTGCTTCCAAAAGAATTCCGGGATAAGAAGTTCGTTTTTCCTTACAAAGAACGTATTACGTACATACCTTTCTGTGTGCGCAGAGAAATTTGCTAACCGTCTCAGTAGCTGGGGTTCGATTTTGACCGAAACCACTTCTACGGACGGTTAAGAAGGTGGACGATCAGTTTTGATGACACTTCTCTGTCATGTCTCTAAACATTAATCAAATAATTTAAAAATATATTAATAATTTTTTTATCTCTATGAACAAGCATTTGACCACCATCCATCCATCCATTTCTACCGTGCGTTTCCACCGGCCAAACATTAACAAGAAAACTTGTTTGACACATATCCATGTACGTTGGTTATGACGTATTTCACGTACAAATGACCAGATCACTAGGTCCATGTCAAACATGTTTTCTTCTGCATGTTTCGCTGGTGGAAACGCACGGTTACGAAAACTAATTTCTACGTTCAACTTACGTCAAGGTCGGGCTTTCGAGTGAATCGCGCGTCGCAGTATTGGCACCTGTAGGGCCGGCGACCCATGTGCTTCAGTATGTGAGGGGTCAGAGTCGATTTGTTCGGGTAACTGGAAAAAAAGATTCACGGTATAGACGCCTTGCACTACAGAGAGACTTGGAGTAACAATGGGTTGGACCAATCGTTCTATAAAAAAGGCATAGATATGTTAGAGAGACGCTGGAATGAGTGTATAAGTCTCGAAGGAGATTATGTTAACTCAATATTGTTCACCAGGTGTATAGGCGCGAATATAACCAAAGACAAGCTCGAGCTTACCTTTGTTATTTTACTCGAGGTTTTCTCGTTACTCGAGATTATGTTGACGAATAAAAAAGATTTAATTAAAAAATATGTTTTTTGTTAGTTATACTACGGACTTATTGAGTGATGTAATACATACCTCAACTGTAAAAAATATGGTGATTATCTATTACTAGCCACCCGTCCCGGCTTCGCACGTGTTCACAGTGTTTCTCTACTTTATTAGGTATGTAATAAAATGATAAAATTTGTGACGGTTTGATATAAATACTGAAAAGATAACTGGTGTAATTCCTTTTAAGGTGTGTAAAATACAGCTCACTTGCACTTATTATTTTTAAGATATTGACGATTTTGAGATTTGAAGAAAAATACCAGATCATCGATCTTTTTTTTGCCATATATGAAATAATCAATAAAACACCAAAAAATGGTTAAAACTCAGTTACGAGAGATCAACGGGTCGAGAGGTCACCGCGGTACCGCCATCGTACTTGGGGACCGTATTTTGGGCGCGGGGACTCGTCCACCCGCACGCCCTTTCAGTCGCCTCTTACGACAGGCAAAGGATAACCTCAGACCTATTCTTACGCTGCTGGGCTACCCAGATTTTTTTATTTATTTAGTTAACATACAAACTACTACCTTTACAGGATTAACCTAATGCGGCAGTGTTGACATTAATTTCCAACTAGGATTTATATTTTTTCGTACAACTAAAACTTATTCATAACACAAAACAATTAAAGTGACTTTTGTGAATTCAACCAACGAACATGTAAATATGTCCACCTTATCCGTGACTCTATTGAGTGTCCGTATTTAAGAGATCGGAACCAGATTAAGGTTCAATTTGATAAAATGACACATTTTGTTTTGTGTCACTTTTGTTCTAACTGTGCGAATAAATCAACACCTACCCGCGGCCGCAGTAATCGCAGCGCAGCAGCTCGTTCCTATGCAAATAGGTGTGCTTCTTGAGGGCGTCGATGTTGTCAAAGTGCATGTGACAGTGGTGACAGGCGCCGGCCAGCGCGCCGGACGCGTGCCGCCGCCGGAAGTGATGCGCGAGGTACAGCGGAGTCACGAACTTCTGCGGGCACAGCACGCACAGGCAACGCTTCCTGCGGTCTTCGGCTGTGCGCTGGTTTACGTGGGAGTGTCTGGAAATAGTGACACAGTATGTTATACTGCGTGTAAGAGGACCCCGAGCATTGGTATTCGTCAATATGAACAACTTTTACTATGGCGTGAATGCAAGGAAGCGCAGAAAAAATCCATCAGTCTGTGTTTCCTGCGCAGTACAGTCTGAAGGTCTTCAAGTCACTAGGGTGAATAGGTACCTAATGAACAAGTGTGCAACTAAAACTTATTCGTAACACAAAACAATTAAAGTGATTTTTGTGAATTCAACCAACGAACATGTAAATGTGTCCACCTTACCCGTGACTCTATTGTGTGTCCGTATTTAAAAGAGATCGGAATTACCCAGATTTAGAAGATATTTTTTTTTCACTATGAACAAGCGTTTGATCACCATCCTGCCTGATGGTAAGCAGCGATGTGATCTACGTTCATCGTTCGATAATTAAAAAAAAACGTTTAACCCTTAGCATCGTTGCATCGTGATGTAATACTACATCAGTATAATTTTCCTCAATTTTTTTTTTCTAACCGTCCCATCTGCAGATTTTTCATTCTAAATTATTGTCAAAGGTACAACTAGTACGTATGAACGTAGTTTTGACTTTAGCCCACTTTTAATTGTTTATTTTTTTCCCATGATGCGGGCCACATAATTTAAGAAGGATATTCTGCTGGGCCACAGACGCTCTGTGTGTAAAGTAGTTGTATTTTGTATATTGATACCTGTGGTACAGCAAGTCCGCGAAGTCGGCAGCCTGATGGCCGCAGGCGCACGCCAGCTCGCCGCTGTGATAATGCCCCAGCAGGTGGCGCTTCATGCGCGGCCACCCGACCACGGTGTATGAACAGATACCTAGGGTTTCAAGATTGATTGACGGTTGAAATATTATCGAATAGCTGGACCGCGCGGTGTTTTTCGTTCCTTCATCAAGTAGTTTTAATTCGTTACAAAAGGTGGCGTGAAAACTACTCGAAACCGAAGGTCATGTATGAAAAGATGTATGAATATAGATGAAGCGAAAGGGGTATGTCAGGATCGTGACAAATGGAGATCTGTAGCATCTGCCTACCCCTCTGGGAGACAGGCGTGAAGTGTATGTATGTACAAACATCCATCCATACAATTCTTTTTATCTATGGGGGGTGCTGGTGACCCATTTGAATATTTTTTGTAATTACCGCCATTCATTTGTACACTGCACGCCTGTTGATCCCAAAGCGGGGTAGGCAGAGGCACTTGCTAAGCAAAAGCCACACAGTTCACGCGCGCGTATTTAAACCAACGTGACAGGTGGTTAGCCTATCGCCGTTATAGGGTTCACACACCTTGTGGTGTGCGGGTTTCATCATCATTTGTATCTACTTAGAATTCTTTGTATCTACTTAAATAAATAAATACTTACCACAAGACTGTGTCCCATTTGTCTCCACAGAGCTGCCGTTCTTTTTACCTGAAATTAAAAAAATATATTTATCGTTAGGTACGTTTTTTGGAGCTCTCATATTAGGCTAGCTGTGTCGCGTTTTTTTTCCATTACTGTGGGAATTCCGGGACAAAATATATAGCATAATGTTCATCATCATCACATCGGATACTTGATTTGCAACCGGGATGTCCCGGAGCCTAGACCGGCTGCTGGACTTGTACCAATGGGACTTTTTCAGAGCCTATGTACGCAACGCAACGCTCGTACGGTGAAGGACCCGCACACCACAAGGTGCGTGAACCCTATAACGGCGATGGGCTCACCCCCTGTCACTTGGGTTAAATACGCGTGGTGAACCGTGGGCATTTGCTTAGCAAGTGCCTCTACCTATCCCGCTTTGGGATTAAAAGGCGTGATGTGTATTTATTTTGTTTAAATAATTACTACGTACTTATAGGTACAAGTTTTTTTGCTAGTAATGAAAAAAAAAAATTACACTTCACGCCTTTAATCCCAAAGAGGGGTAGGCAGAGGCACTTGCTAAAGCAAGTACCCACGGCTCACCGAGCGTATTTAACCAACGTGACAGGGGGTGAGCCCATCGCCGTTATAGGGTTCACACACCTTGTGGTGTGCGGGTTTCATCACGATGTTGTCCTTCACCGTACGAGCGTTGCGTTTGGTACATAGGCTCTGAAAAAGAGTCCCATTGGTACACGTCCAGTAGCCGGACACGAACCCGGGCCCTCCCGGTTACAAGTCAAGTGTCCGACCAACTGGACTACAGACGCTCTCTAGTAATGAGTTTAAAGACTAAGTTTACAAAGGTTGTTACATACGCAAATGCTGAACTCTCCTCTTCTTCGGCTGACCGCATGTTCTCACGTGTTTCTCGAGCCAAATCTGATTCGCTGTTGGGGAGGTAACATTCATATTTATTGACTTTACCATACAAAGTAGAGTAGTAGCTACTTTGTATGGTAGTCATCAATCAATCATTGCATAGTATATAACCTAACCATTAAAATAGCAAATTAAAAAAAAACCCCTCATTTTAAATGTTCGTGTCTTGCCCTTTCATTTGATACCCCACTTGAACATCTTACTAATATTATAAATGGGAAAGTGAGCTTGTTTGTTGGTTCCGCTTTCACGCCGAAGTGAAGAGAAGAGAAGTCCGGTTTAAATAATAGGGTACTTTGTATCCCGGAAAAATTGATATTCCCGAGGGAAACAAAAATATTCCTTTATACCGCAATATAACCGAAGTCCACGCGGGCGAAGCCGCGGGCGGAAAGCTAGTATTTGTATAAAGTCGACTTTTTTCCCCACTTTCAACCCTCATAACTTTTGAACAAATTATCAAATTTTCATTTAATAAACAGGTGCTATTTCATTTGATGTCCCACTTGGTCACATTCATTCAAGTTAAATATTTCATCCCCCTTTTCAACCCCCACAACTTTTGAGTGGGTGAATAGATATCGATCAAATATGATCAAACATGACAAACGGTATGGACTAGTGGTCAGATCATCTGCCTCTAGCACAACGGTCGCGGGTTCGATTCCCGCCACGGATATAATGCTTTAGTGATTAGTGACATAATGCTGAGGCATTAGTTGTTTGCGTCTGGGTGTTTTATTTATCTATGTATGTATTTAAAAGTATTTATGTAAGTGTATCAGTCACTGGCACCCATAGTACAGGGTATCCTAGTTTGGGATCAGGTGACCGTGTGTAAAAATTGTCCCGGCATATTTATTTAAACATAACACGCTCGATCAAATCAGCTTTCAAACAAAGAAAACCGCATTAAAATGGGGGCGATTATTATTTATTATTTAATTCTTTATTGCACTAAAAGTACAAAGGGTGGACTTAATACTAAAGTATTATCTACCAGTCAACCTCACAACATGGGAAACATAACGCACCCTTAATAATAAACCGGAATAACTCAAAAAACGAAAATGTTGGGAAAACGCATTTGAAGTTTTGCATTATTTTTTGTCAACTTTAAATGCAAATATTAAGAAGACTATTAGAGGTAAAACAATGATGCATACATCAATGGACACGTTGATTTATGAACTTTAGAATCGTGGTATCAATTCAGGCGTAACCATAAAGAAAGTATTTTTTTTTAATTAAAAAAAAATGTTTTGAACTTAATGCTCTTTTGGATTAATTTTGGAACCTAAAGTAAAAAAAGTCGTTGGAGTAAATATAAATGACGCACTATAGTTTTTAATACATGTATAAACATTAAATGGATTTAATCTTTAGTGCGTTTTCATTGTAAATATATTTATTGGAATGCATAGCTTTCCGTTATATTCCTATTTATTAGTAAAATTTTCTGCAAATGGGATTTTTATTTATAAATAAAACGATTTTGGTAAGGAAATCAACTTTAATTTTCTATAATCACAACATCAGGAACTATTTGTGAATGGGACAGTCTTTTACTTAGTAAAGAAAATAAAAAAATAATAACAATATTGTAACAAACCTTCTTAAAAAATAGCATAATTATTATTTTGAGATCACAATCAAACAACTTAAGTATGTACCTACTTGAATATTCTGAATCTTTAAAATTTTAAGTAAATGCTTTGTTCAGTAACAACTGTAAAGAAACATTGGACAAAATTTGTGCAAAAAACATTACAATAGTGGAAATAGAGGTAGGTACCTATAACATTAGGTAAGTAGCGCTTGATTACATTCCTAGGTAGGTTGAGATAAATGGGTATAAATACTTAGAACTTAATTATTGGTTAGACTCAGTCTATTCACTTATAACTATAAAGGCCTTACTTAAAAAAATAACACTGTTTGTGTCACTCTCTTCTTTTTGCCTCTTATACGATGAAGCTCGAAAGTGAAATGAACAATATTTACCTATAGGTACTTAACCAATGCTTAAAATGGTCTTTAAAACATTACTTTTCTTATCTTATAAATAGAATAGAATATAAAATAGTATAGAATATAATAGCAAACGGTCAGCTTTGTAGTTAGATCAGTTATCTAGTCGCTCAGTAGTTGGTCATAAAATCCCGCGTAGAAAGCAGGTATCAACGACCTCGAAATCATGTCCCTGAGGTCTTTTTTTTATTCTCACTTAGCTTTTGTCTTCCGCTGTAGGCTGGATTAAGTGTTATTTCAGTGATAGGGTTCATTTTTTTTCTCTTGTTTCTGACCTCCACACTTTTAAACTCTTCTTCGGAATACGAGGTTTTAAAATAAAATGTAGTAGGGCTCTCCTTTTCTACTTTTATGATTTTGATGTCATTCCAGAGAAATTTTGTTCCCTGACTATCAATTGAATAATTATAACCCCAGCTTTCTTGAAGGTCTTTCAAATCCACAAAAGATTGGTAGGTCATCTCGTGCACCTGTATGGGTGGTCGTGTCTTCTTCGCATTTTTTATTAATGCTACGTATTGATCAGGGGTGTATATTGGTCCGCCAGCAAGGTTCTTTTTGACTTCTTTTTCTATTAAACTGTGGACGCTGTCAGCTTCATTTTGCGTGTGCCCTCGGATCAGAAATTTATGGGTGATACTTTTAATATTTAGGGTTTGCACAGCATACATGTACATAGTTGTTAAGTATTTATTTTTATTTTGTCCTGTGCAATTATCGGAATAGAATGTTACTTCTTTTGGTTCGCCATCCTCGTTAATAGTCTTGAGATATTTCCACACACAAGACCCGATATCGACAGCGCCACGGCAAGCATCTACTTCTGTCCAAAAATAGCTGTGTACATCTTTATATGCAACGTTCGATTTTTCATCTGTCAACTGTGTGACTGTTAAGTTCAGGCAATTCAATTAAGATAGGTAGTAAAATGAGCCCGTGTTACCTCGAGGACACTGCATAACGGCCTGTAAATCAAATACAGCTACAATCTTGTTACTTGGCAACTCCGTACGATCTTTCTTCTTTTCTGTCCTGCTCAAATCTTTCTCTTTCAAATGTGTTAGATATTTTTCTTCCAACGCTTGCTTATGGACATCAGTAGCATTTTTGTAGGATTCACATAGATCACAGCAATCTTTTTTGGGTTTGAAGAAAGAAATATTAAATTCGCCTGTAAATATTTTATAAAAGGTTATGTACGTCCCAGGATCTTTATTATCTTGCTCTTGATTCGCTTTGAAGTCGTTGTACAAATCTCTAATCGTCTTGCTTGCTTCAATATACTCCCTAGTCGTAGATGCACGTAAGTAATGTGACTCAATACGTGGAATTGAATTGATGTGCGCTCTCATGGCTTGGCGAATCTGAGGATCTACCTGTTTGTGATTCTTGTGTTTTCCCCTTAGTTCCTCAAACTCGAATCCGTTTTCGGTGAACTTGGTCTGGATAGTAAATATCATGCGATCTGAGACATCGAGAGTGGCTTTGAGGAAAGTTTTGCAAATTCGAACTTTTTTGCCTTCAACAACAAAATGGAAGGCTTTATTGTTTCGTCTGGGTTGCGCAGCATTCGTGTACCTGTATTTTGGTACAATATCTGTCATACACGAACCTATAAAAGATCTTTGCTTAGTAAGATCTCCCAGCGCCCAAAACTTCTGAAATATTTCGTACCTTACATCTATATTTATGGTTTCAGTACATTTTAGCCTGCATTTATTGTTACAAGGCACTTTGAGACATCTAGCCGGAATACTTTTCTTAGTTTTGGATAAGGAAACGTAAGATTTACCACGGTTTCTCATACGTTTAGTTTTATTTTGTTTCCAATTAGGTGGGTCCCGTGTGCGTTTCCGTCCTCTTTGCGGTAATTCCGAACAGTCAGAAGAACTGGAATCATCATTCGTAAACAAATAGTTCCTTGTAGCTGGTGTCACTATTTCTTGTGCATAAGTCGGGTCATCGTCGCTGAGATCGATGTCACTTTCATCGGAGTGAATAGGAGATATACGGTAGTTAAAAGCTTCTGAGGGGGATCTTAAGCGACGATGGTCTGGTGCTGGATCCTGTTGCAAGATAAAGGTAAGTAAACCTATTTTAAAGGTAAGTGTTAAAATAGGTTTTTATGAAGAGGTGTATTTGTCGTATCCTGTGAGCGGCTAGTAAGTGACCCAGTGATAAAATAAGTAAGTAGGTGGTACATTAGGTCTGTAGATGAAGAGTTAAATTAGTAAGTTTGGGATAATAAGGATATAGGTAGCATTAGGCCTAGTGTATAAATCAGTGGAAAAGAAGCAACGGAAGCTAGTATTGTGCCTTTTGATGCTAGCGGGTAAGAGAACTGGAAAACAACACTTAGGAGAAGAAAAATATCCATGGAACGGTAGGGAGACGGATGATGATGACCATTAATAATGTTATGATAGGATGGTGAAAAACTTACAGAATGTGAATTATTTTGGTGCGAGAGAACACTTTCTTGGAAGCCGTGATCTGGTGTCACACTTGGTGTCACAATACCAGCAGTTTCCATAGTAGGGTGAGGCGTTGCAGATAAAGAGCGGGAGCTTGATGATGAGCTACTATTCGATGACGAAGAACTGCTGGACGTTGAACTTGATGATGAGGAAGAGGAGGAAGAGCGGCGTGACACTCTCATAATATTTTCTTTGCCAGAAGCACCTTCATCGCAGTCACTTGAACTGTCAGTCCCATAGTATGGCACTAAGTATTGCGTCATGTCTTTCCTTGGCTTGGATATCTGTAATTAATGGAGATGATAATACGATTGCATAGCCAATTGTAACTCAATGGAAAGCGTCTATTGCCAGCGGGTCGGACTCGTAACCGAAACCTGACTATCAGCGTGCATCATACAATATTATTAGCTCTCTTACTGCACACCATGAGGTCTGTGTACCTTGCGAATGAATAATTGTTTAAGCAGCGGTAATTGCCAAACATTAAGCAGCAAACAAAATAGTGTAATCCCAACTCAAAATATAGGCAATAACTTTTAATCGATCAAAAGGTAGGTATGCATAATAAACTAGGTATTTATATTTTTAGTTCGCATCAAAAAAGCCCAGAAACCAATCACGCATCAACGTTATTCTTACAAAGCTAAAGAAACGGCGAGTAACAGCTCACTCATGAACCACGTGGCTAAGTTAGCAGTTAGGTATATAGGTACCAAGACAAAATTATGGTAGGTAGGTAACCATTATACCTACTTCATTGAAGATCTTTACACGTAAATAGGTATCTACTTACCGTAGGGAGGGATACAGTATCATCGTCATGCGTATTTTGTTTAAGTGGGGCAATATCCCTGTATGACTTGTCTTCAGATAGTCTATTTTCATTTGGTTCCACTAAACTCAGAATCCGTCTTGCTCTTGACGACGCCGCCATTCTAAAAATGTACGAAACAACAATAGAAAAGAATTATGGTAATAAAAACTGTGAAAAATTATTCAGATAGTGCAGTAACCCTAAATTATTTCGTCGCCCTGCAGCACCAATAATTCAAACAAAGCATCAATTCGTAAAATATTTTTGAACGAGGCAAAAGCGTACGACGAAAACGAAACAAGTGCTAATATTGAACACCAAATTTTAAAATAATTAATGATAAAGTGAAATAAGTATTACTAGACTAACAAAGAACAAGCAATTTTATATCATAAAGCGAAATATATCTAAAGTGTTCACTCCACGTCCGAAGCATTTTAACCATAAAACGAACTAAGTCTAAATGAATTCCCTTTATTACTAAAACACTCAAACTTAATGACTTACCTGCTTACTAAAATATAGAAGTATTCCTTATTATTTCACTTTTGTTTTCACTGACGTGGACCCAACCTGTGACAGAGCGGGAGCAACACTAAAAGCTGTCACTTTACCACTCCTGATTCGTCGATGCGCGTTAAAAGAAAAGAGACGGAGAGCTTGCCATTTCACTCGTGGGTGGCGAATTCTAACGGCTGTAGGAGTCAACGACCCCGCCTTGTTGCTTTATTACGTTTTATGATAAAATCTCCGATTCCCGATTTTTTGACTTATTTCGGTTTATTTTTAAGGGTGCGATAAGTGCGGGTCAGTATTATAAACATACACCAGTAAAACAAATTACAATACAAAGAAAAAGAAGAAAATTTTACAGTGAGTACAAACGTTCACAGAACAGGCGATCAACGCACCACCAGCACACCATGTCGTACGGCGGTCACCACGGTACCTCCGTCGCCACACAGCGGCCGTGTTATGGGCGTGCCCGCGTGCCACAGCCCTTACGCCCCTTCAGTTGCCTTTTACGTCAGACAAGGGAAAACCTCAGTCCTATTCTTATGCCCGGAACTGCTGGGCACAGATTTGCCCCCCTGCTCACATGACGCACCTTTGGAACGGCCCTGCCTGCGTCGTCTGTGCTCGTCAGCTGTGCGTGGCTAATCCCTAGAATAGCGGACCGTGACCGGCAATCTTTAGGCTGGTCCAGAGTGGTATGGTGGTATCCAGAGTAAAAAAATGTCGATTTAAGTCTCAGATCTGTCATAATGCATAATCTCAGTCTCAGCACAGAGTTCGTATTCACAGTTGAGAATCAGTCTAGTCAAGTATGGGTTATGTCTCAGCTGAGACTTGAAATCAAAACCTGAAAAGGCTGCGTCTCAGGATTATGCCTACGCGGTGCACGCCCTCAGCGCGGGGAGCGCGGGTGGTCGGACACTTCCAGTGGCGTGCACTGGCTTTTACGACAAGGTAGGCAGTTATCCCCAAAGATTGACACATATGTATAGGTAACTTGTCTTTACGAAATGTAGATAGGTACCTATCTATCTAGTATCTACTACCACACAGTACCTTCGTTAGCCTATGTCGTGAGTACAACAAAAAAGGATCTAGCAATAACTCTTATCATTAGGTCTGGTAGCCAAAATACTAAGCTAGGAAGTGTCTTTTTGCATACATGGTGTGCACGCCACTGGACACTTCACGCAGGCTTCTTATATCAAATAAACTTACAGAAGTCCTTTCCACAGAGACCGCATTCGCCATGAAATTCCACTTGCATCTTGAGCGTCTGCTTCACTCTCTCCAGCAATGTCTCCTCATTGTCGTCGATGCTCGCAAAGTCATCATCTGAGTCCACTTCCAAATAATTACTCGTATCTATATTAGGGTTCACTACTTAATTCTAATTTTTCTTTGGTATTTGTTATGTTGAATTGGTGATTGTTTTCATCCTGGAAAGTGATAATTATGCTGCTTTAGCGTCTGATTAATGACCATCGATCATACAAAGATTATACTCCTAATATTCCACATCTTCATCATCAATACTCGTCCATTGCTGGAAATAGGCCTCTCCATTTGCACGCCACTGTGATCTGTTTTCGGCTTCTCGCATCCAGTTTCAGCCATCTTGCGTATATCATCAGTCCACCTTGCTTGGGAGCGTCCTACACTCCGATTGCCTACATACATACGCTTCTGGCACCCAGATCATCAGCCAAATGACGTCCACTGCTGTACGATGGCCTTCCCAATGAGTTCCATGATCATTTGGGGGAGATACCAATACTCGGCACGCTTGGCAGGCGGGTTTGCGATTACAGTACTCACAGAGAGCACTGCTGCCCGTCTTCTTGAATAGTTCCCTCGCTTGCAAAGTATGTTAACTGAGACCAAGCATCATGAATGCGCCTTGGTTTGCTGAGCATTGTGTGAAAAACATGTAAAAATAAGATTGCGGATTCTTATCAAGCCAGGGAACGTCACAGCCGCTGAACTCCAGCCCACTCGTGACCACGTCGCATGCAACTGCGTCGAAACGTCAAGTAAAATAACAAAGGTAAGCTCGAGCATGTCTTGGATTATATGCGCGCCTATATACCCAGTAAACAATATTGAGTTAAAAAGAAGATTGTTACTCACCATTTCAAAAATGTCCGTACTATTACCACAATCTACATATTTGTGCTCACTTTCTGTGAAATCAAACATATCCGAGAGACTTGTTGTGTACTGAAAACAGAAGATATTTTTTTGAGGTTTCCAAACTTATTTTTTCCACTCTTCACCATAAAAACTTACAAAATCTGTTATTATAGGCCAACAATTTAACCGCAGGAACGCCCAACGGGCAAGACATACAAATAGTACCATCCTTTTTATCTACAGTATTCAGTATATACATATATCATACTATCAGATGTTACAATATTCGTAGAACAGGTATAAGAGAATTATTTAAACTTTAAAACATAAATAATAAAACACAAAAATAATAAATCTTCAACTAGCTTATACTATAAACTAGCTGACCCAGCAAACATTGTTTTGCCAACATAAATTAGTAACAGTGTTTCTCTGTTATTTTTTTTTATACCTATGAACATACATACATACACTTCACGCCTGTCTCCCAGAGGAGTAGGTATCTATGAACAATATGCATTATTATATGCATTTATACTAGCTGATCCGGCAAACATTGTTTTACCAATATAATTTATAGCCTATACATTATTCTAGTTTATAAGCTACAATGCTGCCAAGTTTCATCAAAATTAGTCCAGTACTTTTTACGTGAAAGAGTAACAAACCTCCATCCACACATACAAACTTTCACGTATATAATAATAAATTTAGCCATAATATTAGTAATATGTAGTACTCTATCTATTAAAGAAGAGCGCATCAAATTCTGCTGCACAGGTTTAAAAATTTAAGTATACATAGGGACAGAGGGCAAGAGGCAACTTGATTTTATACTGTGTATTGATTTGCTAATTCAAATTGACAGTACATAGGTAAATTAAATAACAAACCTTCTCATAAGCTAAGTTCCATATTTCTTCTGACTTTAGACACATCTTCTTAAAGTCATAAGCAGCTTTTAAACTTTCTGAACATTTTCTACACAAACAAGTTGGCTCCTTCAAGTCTGCCTGAAAGATGTTAATAAATACAATTATTAAAATCTATACCCATATTATAAACAGAAAAATTTGTTAATTCTTGTTTTAAAGAAACAAGCAATGACATTATAATATACAAAGTTTTAACTGAGTTGAAATGTCGCACAAACAACAAAGGTAAACTATAATTATGCTTTTTTTCTTTGTTTGTTAATTTTCATGCCGTAATATCCATATCAAACTTAACAGACATCTTTGGGATGGATCAGCCAAATACCAGCTTGAGGCTCTGGAGGCAATAGAGAGGCGTGCTAGAAGGCTCATAGGTGACAACAGGCTGTTTGATTCTCGGCTACAAAGCCTAGAGCAACGCCGCAAAGTTGCGAGCCTATCTGTCTTCTATCGGGTGCATTTCGGAGAGTGTGCTACGGAGTTGCATAACCTAATACCCCCATCGCGTTTTTACAATAGGACAACCAGGAGAACGGCAAAACTTCATCCATACCAGGTGGATTTGCCATTTACGCGAACCAAACGGTTTGCGTCCACTTTCATAGTGCGTACCGCCAGGATGTGGAACGACTTGCCGGAATCTGTGTTTCCTGCGCAGTATAGTTTGAAGGTCTTCAAGTCGCGGGTGAATAAGTACCTACTGAACAAGTGTGCTCCATCGTAGACCACATCGCTGCTTAACATCAGGCAGGATGGTGGTCAAAGCTTGTTCATAGTGATTTTAAAAAAAAAAAGAAGTGCTCGGGATGTTCGGGCCCAGTTTCTGTCTGTATCTTTCCCACCAAAATTGGAAAAATGATTAATGTAGTTCTGGTCAAACGGTAATTTTTACCAGTGGCAGTACCTCGTTTTTGGCTACACGACGAAATAATCGAGTTATTATCAGAACTTTTTTTGTTACACCCACGACAGGCTAACGAACTCCCTGTGGTTGGGGTGAGTAAAATAATTACCTTTTGAAGCTATCAGAAAACCTCTCATTTCAGTGGTGTTATCAATGTGTCAAAATGGGCTTATAGCGCCCTGACAATAATCGAAACTCCTTACAAGTTCGTTTGTCAGATTGCCTCCTATTCAATGGTTAGTATGGGCTGTGGTATGGGTTACACGTCGTAAGGTTTGACATTTCTTTTCTCATATTAAAAAATAATTATTCCCTACTAGCTGTCTCGGCAAACATTTGTTTTGCTATGGGAAGTCGCTTTTGTACCCCGTGTATTGGAAAACATACACCTTTTAAACCTTCCCTGGACTTTCACGTGTGATTCAAGACTAAAATTTGCCAAATCGATCCAGTCGTTCTCGAGTTTTAGCGAGACTACTAACGAACATCAATTCATTTTTACATACAGATAGATTAGATAATTATTTCTTAGATAACGGTAGACGTTGACTGTACCACGTGCGTCTAGAATAATAATAATAATTTGACCTTGTGCAATGTGTAGACCTGCCGCGTCCCACGAAAGGACATGAGTCATTATTTCGTCGGAGCTAGTACCGTTTCCGTGGTGTAGCGGTTATCACATCTGCCTAACACGCAGAAGGCCCCCGGTTCGATCCCGGGCGGAAACAATAATTTTGTTATTTTTTTTTTTTTGTACAGCGGAATATTTTTTTTTACAGTAAGACTAAATTATAGAACTCAGGCGGACAATTTACATGATATTTTTTTAATGAAACGCGCACAGACATTATAACTCAATATTGTTCACCGGGTGTATAGAAACGTCGAGTAAAATAACAAAGGTAAGCTCGAGCTTGTCTTTGGATATATTCGTGTCTATACACCCGGAGAACAATATTGAGTTATAATTTACATGATTTTATTAACGCCAGAACGACTATGCAATTTAAACCTTACGTGAATAATGGAATTGATTCATCAGTAGGTACCTATTCACCTGCAGATCACAATAAATTCATTAAAATAGCACAGTACTCACTAACATCAAATAATAATAAACATTTTTACAACAACCCACACATTGCCTTCACTCGTAGTGTGCTCCATCGTAGACCATATCGCTGCTTAACATCAGGCAGGATGGTGGTCAAACGCTTGTTCATAGTGATAAATAAAAAAAATGTTACGTAAAAAAGCTAAAGCACTTGTGTTATCGAATTGAGACAACGAAATATACCTACTCAAACTTTTTTTTTAACTTTTAAATAGATTCACATGTAAATAAAGCCCAGACACATCCAACAAAGTACAGTAAAAGCTCATCGCTTAAGTACCTGTCAGCGGTGGGAATCGAACCCACGACCCTATGGAATAGAGGCAGACATGCTGACTACACCAACGGGCCTGTCAAACATTTATGTACCGATGTATAACTGAGGCCGTCAGCGCTAAAGTGGCCTAATCCTAGACACAATCATTATGGAGATACAGGAGTTTTTAGAATAATGAGTTTCACTTATGTGTGCAGATATTTTATGGAAGCCAATTTTTGTCCAAATTTTTTTTTCTTTAAATGTTTTTTTTTTATTTTGACATGTTTTTGGTACGACGTACTTAAGTCGGAATATTAAAAACTGTGGCTTAGGCCACTATAGCGCTGATGGCCTCTATTATTCTTTAGTTACCATCCACCCCAATATGACGAAAAGTGTATTAACATTATTGCAAAGTCATTGTTCTAACAAGCATGCAAATACCTACAGAGGTGTGACAAAGTAAAGCATTTATTACACGACGCGACATTGTTTACTGGGACAAAGAAGGGCGGGGGAGGTCGCAGACATGTCGCCACGGCAACCTTTGAAGTTCGGAGGTGCCGGCAAGCAATTTATAAAGGGCTCCGTAGAATGGTACCGCTAGAAACATAGAACATCTTTGAAAATTAATATTGTTGTCAATTAATTTTCGGGGTCGATAAAACACGACTTGGATGTAACGAGGCTATCGATTTACGCTACATACCTACGTGCTTGCTTAATGCTTCGTGTGTTAGGTTACATTCAGAGTTACGTATATTTTAATGTTATAGGTAGTGGTCCAGTTGGTCGGATACTTGACTTGTAACCGGGAGGTCCCGGGTTCGAGTTCAGCTACTGGCCGTGTACCAATGGGACTCTTTTTCAGAGCCTATGTACGCAACGCAACGCTCTCGTACGCTGAAGGACAACATCGTGATGAAACCCGCACACCACAAGGTGTGTGAACCCTATAACGGCGATGGGCTCACCCCTGTCACGTTAGGTTAAATACGCTTGGTGAATCGTGGGTACTTGCTTTAGCAAGTGCCTCTGCCTACCCCTCTTTGGGATTAAAGGCGTGAAGTGTATTTTTTTATAGGTAGATATTTTAACCCTTTTTACTCACAGTTACGGTGTTATTCAGAGACGTTGCACTAACCCCGGGCCAGAGTTAGCCAACAATTTAGACTGCGGGCTAGCACTGGTTTACGGAAAAGTATATTCAGAGTGACAGACTAGAGATAACGCACAGGTTAAGGTAGGTTTAAGGTACGATAAACCGAGGGGTTGCCTAGTTTATCGGTGGGCTAGCTAGCAAACGTCACGAAGTGTCAATGTCAAGTTGTCAACAGTTGTCAAATAAACTGGCGTGTAAACCTAAACTACAGGCTACCAAACCCATAACACTACTATTGGCTAAGATGGAATTAGGTTTTCATTATTTCCCTGCCCTTATCTCACATTAGGTGGGTCGGCGCAACATGAATGAATGAATATACTCTTCATTGAAATGTAAAAAATTACAATGGAAAAATTGCAAAAGGTTCATAGCGATTTCTTCCAGGAAATCCAGGTTTCCCTTCGCTACTCATCTCTGTCAATCGTTATCCTGCCCTGCCCCAGTTACACCTTTCCCACACACATAGATTTTGTACAATTAATTATGTACAATTTAGTTATATAAGTTACTATGTGCAATGCCCTAACATGGCCCATAATATAAATGTAGAGCTCGTTAAATCTTATCATACATATGTACTTACATATGTATGTAAATCTTATGTATCTACTTTGTATGACACAGTAAAAAATACTGAATACACATAATTTTCTACACAGTTCATCCATACCTTCTTTGGTCTCCCTCTTCCCTTGTATACCTACATCCAAATTCATACTCATCACTTTCCTAGTTACTATGCTGAGGCGGTATGATTATTATGAGAAAAATGTATAAAAAGTAAATTTACCGAATATTTTTTTTTTATGAAACATAGTAAGTAATATTGCGACAGCACGCACAAATGTGCAGGACTTCGGAAAGCCACCTGATACATACACCTACGTCTAATCTTTTTCTTTACGTGGGGGAATCCTCGTGGACACCCCGCGGCCACGGGGACAGCGAATGGATAGAAAAAAATAATTAAAATAATTTACAATAATTCCTTATTTAAAAAAAAACTAACAAAACCCGCTTTACTGAAACCACTTTTAAACATTGTTTATTACAAACCTACCTGTACCTACAGAATCCATTCTCTAAATAGGTATGAATATTTACAAGTAACAAATGAAATCACAAAAAGGCTATAAGTACATAGGATTGCATAGGGCGTCAAGATTAATGGTAAGCTAGATAAAAACATAAAATACATACATCATGTCATAGGGCAGGTACTTCTTTTAAAGAAGAAGTTTCATGTTTACTTTTTAATACTATTATATTCCAGGGTGGGGTGTTAGAGACAAAATAACTCAATGTATTCGCTGTCACACCCTTCAGGGGAAAACAATCAACGCCCCGACGACAGCTCGTAACGACCCACCGACGACGGAAAATGCAAACAGACGCCTGTGAAATGTTTTAAAACTTAAAGTAAACTTGTAACAAAAATAATGAAGCAGTTTGAATAACGCGTCGCTCAAAACGATCTCATTTCATACAAGCGCCTGTAACTATTGAGCGAGCAAATTCTAAAGTTTGTATGCGTTACGTTATTATGCTCAGAGTTAAATTTTAGGCACTGACAAGACGTACGATTTTAATGTGTAAAAACCTCGCCGTAGTATCAAAAAAAGTTTTCCCCGTTCATGTAAGTGCTTTTAATAATGTAAGTCTTTACTAGTTTAGAAGGAAAAAAAATATTCACAGGTTTATGCAATTTGATTTATACGCGTAGAATACACATTTTTGTGATCATTTTCACTTTGGTTTAGTGTGTTAAAAGGGAAGGGAACTTTTTCTTCTAAGAAAAAGTTAAAAATTTACTTACATATTATGTTGGAAACCTAATTTTATCTACTAGATACTGTATCACTTACGGTAAGTATAAATATTAGGTTGATATGGAGATAATATTCATTGAAACAAATGGGGAATTTTCTCTGACGTTTTTCTGACATATTTTCGAGCTAAGAACTGTCATTACTGTCAAACTTTGTTTATAAAATATGACACACAACACCACAGTCCTATCTATAGCTAGTAAAGAAAGCTTCCCAACACCATGACATTCACCCTAATGAGAAAAAAAAATAGCTCGGAACAGAATCGCCGTTCTGGGTGCGTACTAACGAGGTAGAAGTGTAAACTTGTTAGCACTACGCAAACATGGACAGTTTGTGCCTTAACAGACATCTTTATGCCAACAAACCATTATAACTTGACCCTTTCTATGAAATAAATTGTATGGCCATAGCAGATCAGCTTCAATTAGCTCTGCCCATTTATTTTGTACGGCAATGCCTTGTCATTCGCTTGGCAGCGGTGAACTTTGCTATGGTACCTACTTGTGTGTGTACAAAAAAAAAATCTTGCACGAAATCTTAGTAATTTGAAAGTTGTTGCTAGATAGAAGAAACTTTTAAGTAGTTAGGTGTTTACTATCTTAATTAGTTCAGTTTCTACACGAAGGTTAGTAGCGATTGTGGGTAAGATTTTGGTGTCTTATTTATGGGACTCTTCTTTCAGAGCCTATGTACGCAACGAAAGCGAAAGGGGTAGGTCAGGACCGTGACAAATGGAGATCTGTAGTCTCTGCCTATCCCTCTGGGAGACAGGCGTGAAGTGTATGTATGTATGTACGAAACGCAACGCTCGTACGGTGTAGGACAACATCGTGATGAAACCCGCACACCACAAGGTGTGTGAACCCTATAACGCTGATGGGCTCACCTCCTGTCACGTTGGGTACGCTTGGTGAATCGTGGGAATTTGTTTAGCAAGTGCCTCTGCCTACCCCGCTTTGGGATTAAAAGGCGTGAAGTGTATTTTTTTTATTTATTAGAGTAAGAACTCACTCCCACTTACCAATAAACGCGTTGTAACTTATAACGAAGTTATTACAGCTCTACTGAATCTGGTTACCCCGCATTTGACGTACAACTGACAACTTAATCTGAGCTTGGAATAATGGCGGAATAGATAAACCGCGTTTATTGGTAAAACCGATTATGTTTTAAAAATAGACTTTATTGTAATCGCTTACATTTGCTGTGTAAGAAAAAGTGGGTCCAGATCATGACCCCGAAGTCATCCTGTATAGTTATTATACTAAACAATATCTGGGGCACACAAGCTTTAGCAAGCGGCTCACGTTTTTCAGTTATGTTCAGCCATTGCTCAAGAATTATGGAATGAAATATATAATTCCGCGGAAGAATTCCAAAGTCACAAACACATGCGACTTTGCATGATATTATTTTATAACCGCATCGGCTACCGTCGTGTAATTTGGATTCCTAAGTGCTTTAGTTAGGCACCCTAGTGCCACGTGAACGCAGAGGAAAAAGCTGGAGTGGAGAGCAGAAAAAAAATTAAACCGCCATGGAAATGTTTTACAGCGATTATTAACATAATTTTAGATGCACTGTTCGTGGGTAAGTAAGTTAAGTGGGCCGCCATTACAAAATTATTATTCGTTTTGTGAAAAAAAAATATACGCTGAAGGTAACTTTTTCTTTCAAAATTTGTCGGAAGTTTATGGAAGCTTTTTTTTTTGATGCTATAAAATGTAAGGGCAAAAATAATTGATACTTTCAAAAGAAGAGAAAAAGTAGACTATGGTAATTTTTTCGTGTTGTGCTGTTGTAAAATAATTAACATACAAAAACAAATACTTAGGTAGCTACTTAAAAGTATCAGTTTTCTATATAAGTTCCAATAGGTACTGGGAGAATAAACGCGCGACAATAAACGCTTTTTTTTATAAAAGAAAACAGTAAAAAACAATGAAAGAGCAACCGAGCTCTGCTCCATTGAACACAGAGAAGCCACTGGAAAGTCAGTTTACGACTGTTTCATAAAACTATTGTATTCAGAAAATACTGAATCGAAACTATAAGGTAGGGAGTATTCTCTTATAGTTTTTTTTTGATGTTGGAAACCTTTGCAATAGCAATCGATGTTCGGTAATTGTTTTTCTGTGCGTTTGCTACTTTTTACTTTTGAATTTAAAAAATAATATTACCTATATTAACTCTATTTTTGTTCTTAAGTTATATAAAGAGGAAAAATGTATTTTTATATGGATATTTTTAAACGAATAAGCCCAAAGACTTGGGAATCCTTTCGCCGTTTGACTGCTACATTATCCCTGAATTTATGAGGGCCTACCCCAATGATATTATCCATGACCATTTGAGGGGAAATGCCAATAATCGCCACGCTTGTCAGGCGGGTTGGCGATCGCAGTGGTGTTGTGGTTTAACTCACAAAAAGCGCTGCTGCCCGTCCTCTGGAGCGTTCCTTCGGTTGCCTCTTACGACCTAAGTCGCCGTTTCAACACACGGCTATATTTAATTCCGGAAATCCCACGGGAAAAATCGAAAATAAAATCGTGAGTAACACCACGCGGTACGCCTAGTGAAGTATCTATATTACCTTTGTTTCGGAAAGCGAAGTAAATTCCTACATTTTCTAACTATTTATATTTTGGCATTACACCTTCCACTAAATAATTGTCATAAACAGATCCGCGTTTTTTACAACTTATACAAACATACAAACGCATAAACTAGGTACTATTTCCATCAAGTACTTAATCTATACTATATCCATCTAAGAAAACAAGAAAAAAAACGATGCATAAAACCTCTAACGCCTCCCAAAGCCTCTTAATCAGGGTGTGTTGAGAGGCACCTTTGCTTAACACTTTATCTGACGGCCGCCGGCAAGCTTTGAGGCGTGTAGCGCACAGAATGAGCTCCTTTTGCTCCAGATTGACCCTTGTCAAGTGGGGTGGTGGCTATTTCACGGTTATCGGCGTCCGGCCAGCCAATTATGGCAAGTATTTACAAATTCGTATCGTGGACACGTCGAGCTATACGATTCAGTGACACGGCTCGGCTGTCAGTTGTAGAATCCTTCAGGTACTGGCTCAAAGTTAACAGTTTTGTCACTTTGAAAACCCTCGCACACGATAAAATTTTGCGAAATTCGAATTGCTACATATTGTAAGTGAAGTTCGATTATGTTTTATTTTGTAAATAAATATGCACGAAGGCGTACTTTGAAAATATATTTCAATGTTGGTAGTTATGCGCTTGGCTGAACTCTGAATTCATTAAATTTGAAGGTGCTCTACATACATATTTATTTGCTGATATAAATTGGTCCTCGTTAAATTCGGCTCATTTAGTAAACACGTATTTACTAGTAGCGTGCACACCATATACGCCAAAAGACACTGCCTGCCTTAGTGTTTTGGCTTCCCGACCTAATAATAGGAGTTAATGCTAGATCTTTATTTGTTTTACTCATGGCTAGCTGTGCCACGCAGTGTTACTCGCATCCTCCCGTCCCCGTTGGAATTTCGGGAAAAAAGTAGCCTATGTTCATTTGGAAAAACGTAGCTTTGTTTTAGTGTTAGAATCATCAAAATCCGTACAGTAGTTTCGGAGCCTATTCAATACAAACAAACAAACAAATCTTTCCTCTTTATAATATTAGTATACACATAGGCTTACGAAAGTCCTGTGTTTTGTGGTGGTGGCGTGAACAGTACTCGAAACCGGAGGTCATGTATGAAAAGATGTATGAATGTACATGAAGCGAAAGGGGTCTGTCAGGACCGTGTCAAATGGAGATCTGTAGTATGTATGTATGTTCTTAGTGTAATATTTGTATAGGTACACGTTTATTACATTAATTCGCCGTTGAAATCTCATTTGTTCCCGTAAAATCACCCGTAGTAATTTCCAGAAGACAGAAACTCATCACATTTCCCTGTAGGTCGTATAAACAAAAATTGTATGATTACCGCGACCATCCCGCCGGCTGAAGAGGAGGAGGAACTCGTAATAGGAACATCCTATCGAGGTGACCTGACGACAATAAAGGGAAAACGTGATCCTGTAACGTGATTCATAGCGGCGAGTAACTGTGCCTTGGGGAACACGGACTTTTCTACTAGTTGGAATTTTAGTTTTTTTCTTCGCAGTACCTAATATTTTCTATATGTAGGTGCTGTAATGAAAGAATCGTAACTTCTAGACGAGAGACGAATACGTTCATCGTTCATTGTTCACTTGTCACACTATAACAACTCTACCTTATTGATGTTTTAGTGACAGAAGTGTCATCAAAACCGATAGACCACTTTCTTTAGAGTAAAACAGTACATATAGTTGTCATTGACAGTTTTATTGGTGAAATAATAAGTACACACATCAAAAGTGTCTAGGGATCATGTACATTTTAGAAGATTGCAATCAAGAATATATTTTACAAAAACTGAATTCATTCATAATTTATTCAAAATGTACATGTACGTCATACAGGCATGGGGAATTAGGAAGGAGACCAATCCAGAAGATAAGATTTGAATTAAATAAATTATATTTTTTTAGAGCTAAAAATATTCTTGATCCCTAGACACTTTTGATGTGTGTATATCATATGACACCATGTAACTACCTTTGTTATTTCACTCGTTGTTTCGATGTTAGGGACTGAAATAACAAAGGTAAACTCGAGCTTGACTTTCATTCTATTCGCGCCTATACACCAGGTGAACAATATTGAGTATATTATTATAGAATATACACTTCACGCCTTTAATCCCAAAGAGGGGTAGGCCAGAGGCACTTGCTAAAGCAAGTACCCACGGTTCACCGAGCGTATTTAACCCAACGTGACAGGGGGTGAGCCCATCGCCGTTATAGGGTTTACACACCTTGTGGTGTGCGGGTTTCATCACGATGTTGTCCTTCACCGTACGAGCGTTGCGTTGCGTATTGGCTCTGAAAAAGAGTCCCATTGGTACACGTCCAGCAGCCGGACTCGGACCCGCGACCTCCCGGTTACAAGTCAAGTATCCGACCAACTGGACCACAGACGCTGTTGAGTAGTATATACAATAATAAGTAGAGGTTAAAATATTGCAATAGGCTCATCGCGAGAAAATACCTAGATGTAAGTACTTTTTTTTTAATCACTATGAACAAGCGTTTCACCACCGTCCTGCCTGATGTTAAACAGCGATGTGGTCTACAATGGAGCACACTTTACTTACAAATTCCTAAGCATTTCTTTAATGTCCTTTTTGTTGCCCTACTTCCTTCCTTAACCGTCCTTAACTATATTTTGTAACATCTAAAGTGTTAACGCTGGCAGAGGTTATATAGTTCCCACTTTATTTTGAACCCTTTTCCGTTGAAATACAGCCTAAAACCAAGTGATTTCAAATAAACCTTCTGCCTAGTAAAGGGTTAATGCAATAATCTTAAATAACGACTTTCTTGACTTCACCCTTGTATCGCATGTTTTATTAATAAAGCTGTATTCGCTTAAACTTAAATCACTTTGGCATGCAACTAATACCACACTCACCTTGTCCACGGCCCGTTCATTAAGCGGATAACCATCACGAAGGTATACCTACAAAGAAAGACTGATTGACAGTTCCAGGACATAACTGAGCTACAATATCATGTGAAAAACTTTGCCGTACAGTCCAGCTTACACTGGTGACATCAGTTACTGTTCATCTACTAGAAATTACGCTAACACGTAACCATTATACAATGATCTACAATTAAGCTAAAATCAACATACAACGCGGGCTCAGTTTAAACATGCACTAGCGCACCGTCACTCCGACAGTACTAGAGCAGTATTGGATCAGCAGTCAGCTAATTGTTCCCCAAACAGACAGCGGGGGTGCTAACTTCATTAACAAACGTGCGCAGCGATGATAATGTTGCCCATATGAAAGACCCATTCACTGCCAAATAAATGTTTACTTGAAAACAATAAATAAATTTTGCACTATGAAACACCACTCGTGTTCGCTGGATTCGAAGGACAATAGCATAAATATTGTTGTAGGTTGCGACACAATGGTTTATCTGTTGCTGCACTCGCTGGCTAAGTGAATGTGTGTTTGCTGATATGTCGGTGCCTACTCTCTTTAATGTATTGTGTGTTTGCAGAATAAGCGCTTACTAACAAAAGTTATCCTATTATTGTTAGATTGGTAGCTGTCCCGGCAAACATTTGTTTTGCCATAATATGTTGCGTTTGTCCCCCTATTTCTATGGTAGATGCATACAAAACAGATAGTAGCCGATTCTCAGACCTACTGAATACGCATATACAATTTGGTAAAAATCGGTAAAGCCGTTTCGGAGGAGTACTGTAACTAACATTGTGACATGGAGAAAAGTACGATGCTGGTGATAGATCCGTTAAGGAGCCATAATTTCTGAGTTATTTAACCCTTTTTGATATATATATAACTTTTTATTTTTTAATTTATGATTTCCGTTCACTTAGCCCTAAAAAGTGGAATGAAACATTAGGTAAGCAAGGAATGTCATTTATTAAGCATCAGGGAGAAATATTAATAAAAAAATTGCAAGTAAAAAATTTCGAATAGGGTTAAGTTTAGGTATTTCAATGTGGAGAAGCCTATGTCCAGCAATGGACAAGTATGGGCTGATGATGATAATGATTTCACTGTGAAAAGTCATTATTGTAACTCCACGCCTTTCGCGGATCTAGCACGACTTTTCCTGTAAACCTGTACGTGATTGTAGTTTACGCTGATTCGCCGAGCATGGTCAGTATTTACGGGTTACCAAGTTAGTACGTCGTTTGCTTTCTTACATATCTACCAATTGGTGCATACAGAACAGTTCAGAACATTAATATATTAGGTTTATTGTAGAATAATAAATTGAACTGCTACAATCCGCAGAATGCCTACGAGACACCGAAATCAAATCACAGTGGCGTGCAATTGGACAGCCCTATGTCCAGCCGTGGACAAATATGGGCTGATGATGATGATAAAGATTAATAAGAAAATGGCGTCAATTTCATAGTATCATCTTAGAATCACCATGTCGATACTTCGGGGTAGAAAGGTCGTAAAAGTCACTTTTGGTCAAATTAAGTTATGAATGCTGGCTTATGCAATGCTGGCTATCTCGAGGTATCGATGTATTGTGCTTGTGTGTAAAATAGCACTTTTTAAGCGGCTCAGTGGCGTGCACTGGATTTTACGATAAGGTGGGCAGTAATCCCCAAGGATTGACATCTATGTATAGGTAACTTATCTTTACGAAATATAGGTACCTACATATCTCATCCCATCATACACTCACCCACAAAACACAGGACCTTTGTTAGCCTATATCGTGAGTATAAGAAAAAAAGATATAGTAATAATAAATAATAGTAATAAAAATAACTGTATTATTAGGTCCAAAATACTAAGGTAGGCAGTGTATTTTTGCCTATATGGTGTGCACGCCACTGCTATCTACCCCCGTCCAGCATTAAAAATCATTGAGTGTATGAACACCGTAATCCGTATTCCAATTAAAAATGCGATAACACCGTCACAGAGCAAATGCTATTATAAAAATGTAGAAATTAATAGCAAAAACCCTAATCCTCGGTCCACGAATGCCGGGCAATCCACGTAACAACAATTCCACCTAGCAACGCATTTTCGTTTCACATCACGGGCGCGTGCCAGGAATAGGTACCTGCACAATGCAGTCAGAATCCAATTATTTTGCATGCAATCAACACCGGATTATCATACCGACGCAATACAACGGTCGAACACAATTTCGGGTTCGACAAAACCATATTACTTTGACCTCCGCGAAGGAAACATCCTGAGGAGATTGAAGAGCAGAGAAGTTGTTTGTATCGAATATGTATCAATATATCGGGATATCAAAGGCCGTGGGAATTTGTCAACTGACAACACTGCTATGACTAGTCATTTTGTTATACGAATCGTCTGTCACGGTTGCACGGAATACGGACTTTTGTTGATAGCTTCATTAATTATCAATTTCTTATTGTATCGTACTGTAATTGGTTTGGGCATATAGAGAGAATGGATGAAAGTCGATTGACGAAAGACATTTATATAGGTAATGTAATGAGCCAGGTGAGTAGAGATCGCCCCAGAAGGACATACATTGACCAGATTGGTGATGTCCTGGCGGAAGGTGACATGAAAAGTACCGAAACTGGAGGTCATGTATGAAAAGAAGTATGAATGTAGATGCAGCGAAAGGGGTATGTCAAGACTGTTACAAATGGACATATGTAGACTCTGCCTACCCCTCTGGGAGACAGGCGTGAAGTGTATGTATTGACGTACGGAAACCCACGGTCCACGCGCGCGTATTTATAGAATTCACACACTTTGTGATGTGCGGGTTTAATCACGATGTTGTTCTTCACCGTACAAGCGTTAAGTTGCGTACATATTATGCTCTGAAATGGAGTCCCATTGGTACAAGTCCAGTAGCCAGACTCGAACCGGCGACCTCCCGGTTACAAGTCCAGTAGCCAGACTCGAACCGGCGACCTCCCGGTTACAAGTCAAGTATCCGACCAATTGGACCACAGAGACTGTAAATTATTAACTTCATCATCATCAGGTGACGTCCACTGTTGGACGAGGGCCTTAAGTCGCTCCAATTTAGTTCCAAGTTCGTTTATTTTTTTAAATAACTCTATTTTTTAATACCTATCAGAACTTTATATGTCCGTAATTTATCACGGTTTATGCTCGCCATTTTTAACGTTTCAACCGAATTATCTTCAGTGGTAAATTGGCGCTCAACGTTTAACTTCATTACTATGTAACCCAACGCGGGATCGATTTTCACTCATAAAAAATGACTTTGGAACGTAAAAATGATGTCACTACTTAGCTGTATTCCAAATGAGGAGGTGTCCACTTTTTACAATTTGCTAGAAATAAATAAAAAGCTTGTGAATCCTGGAACATTTCTTCAAAATATGATAACACTTTAATAAGGGAGTTTTGTTTCACTTATCTTCTTCAGGATGGTGAGATTCAACATGTTAAACGAAGTTGGAGAAAAAAATCAGAATAAAGTAAAATGGATTAGTTGCTATTTTGACTCTGACCTCCTCAAATACAGTGTGTCAATGGATGTAGCCAAATATAAGCTGATGATGGTATTTTGACCCAGCTAGTGAAATATAAGTTGATGAAATTGTTAAAATGAACACAGTAATTTTTCAAGCTCAAAAGTAAACAAGCAACTTCGCTCATTTCCATACAACACCTCACTCCCAGTTCCAATCTCATTCTACGTAACCTAATAAAGCTGAGAGACTACAGTCGCAGGCACAGGATGATACGAGTCAAAAGCCATTTTATAACGTCCGTTCTTTCAGACGCATTATCTCATCCAACTACCTTCCTTCCGCGTAAATTGTCGCAAGATCGATTTTTTATTTTCGATTTAACTGACTTCAAAAAAGGAGGTGCCGTAGTTGTAGCTAGGTATTCATTTACACACGGAGCTAAAAGTTCGTTCACTTAAATCCTTATAGGACTTACAGGCTTGAGTAGGCTGTGATATTTTACTTTTCTATTAAATACACACATCAACATTTTTGGCTCTAAGAAAAAATCTAATTTATCTATATTAAATCTAATCTTCCGGATTGGTCTTCTACCTAATTCCCCATGCCTGTTTCAATGCCTTATCACCTCATTTTGAATAAATTATGAATGAATTCAGTTTTTGTAAAATATATTTTTGATTGCAATCTTGATCCAATACTTGATCCCGAGACACTTTTGATGTGTGTACATCGAGCTGATGTAGCAACGGAATGTTGTGGGGTTGAGTCTGGCTGTGGACATGCATGTCGATTCTAGGAATCTATACCTTATTACACTACTATGTTGTAGGAATATATGAATAAAACGTTTGATTTTTTTTTGCGTATATAATGCGACAGTGACTGAAATAAAATTATGTTTCTCAGGGATTGAAATGAAAAGGTAGGAATATTCAGGAAAATGTTTCTGCATTTGACAATCCTTGTCCATGACACGTGGTATGCTCTAGCACTCTTTAAAAAAAAATTCTACTTTTTGTCTCCAGTTTTAACGATGCATATAAAAAAAAATATTTGTGCTTACATGGTGTTTCCATCTAGCTTGCTTTGACGCTACTGTATGAAGCCATGATCATTTTCGTCGGCACATTATTAGTTCTAGAGACTTCTACAGAGCAGGCTTACTTTGAAACAGAAGACCAGTTTATAATGGTCTTCCTATACCAAAATGTCGCAAATTCAAGAGTAAATTCACTTTTACACGTAAAACCACGAGGTACAGTCGACACAAACAACGTGATGGTGGAACGGTGTTCGAGTAAACTTCGTTAGATTTCGGTTTCCCTCCCCCACGAGGGGGCTTTTGTGGTACACTCGAAACTTGGTTCAGGAGGTTAAATGATATTTCAGCTAGATTCTTGAAAGCGATGCTTTTAGCTTCGAAGCTTCGACGATAAATCCAGGCACATGCGTTGTGCACAACTTCGATTTGAATTTTCAGTTAATATCTCGTGTATTTTTTTATAACAATGTGGTAGAACTAGTCAGCGAAGTATGTGATGTACAAGCTGACATTTTCAAGATCCACAAGGCTCTAAAATTTGGATCTTCGTGTAACATAATAAAACTTTAAAACTTAGAAACGTGGAACATTATGAAAGGTGCAACATCTTTGAAGAGTTGATGCCAAAACTTTTGAGTCTCAGAACAGTAAAGAACGGTCCATTTGTGGCTACATCAAATATTTGGATGACAAAATGAAACAAATACAAAACTATTTCCCAAATAAAAGCGTCCATCAAACCTCCAGTCCCAAAATCTGAATTTCAATGTGCAAACACATTAAAAAACGCAAACACTCCCCGAAAAAGATGGCGCCTATTTGCTCAAGACGTCCGGAGGAGAACCTCTCAATATTTCTGAGCAAACATAATATCCAATGTTGCTCCCAATTTGCTCATTCAGCTTGCCAACATAATAAGAATTAACATTATTGTCATTTTAAATTAGACTCACAAGATTTTATTTGAAATATTCATCGATTTTACGATGGATACTATCTTCATCCAGTTTCCATCGAGGACAGGCTAAAAGTGGCCTGGAAGTTAATTTTCACAGATTGATTAGGTTAATCAATAATTAAGTTAAATTAATATAATATTGTTATTATAGTGTAGCAACCTGCATTGGCTTGGTCACATACTTCGTAGGTAATTTAATTAGAAACAGATGTCCTTATCTATGGACCCAGAAGGGCTCAAGAAACTTGACATCAGGCAGAATGGTGGTCAAATGCTTATTCAGTGATAAAAAAAACGCTAGCTTGACATCGTAAAAGGGCTTACAAATATCTATTATGTATATATTATAGATCTCGATAAATATTGGCCAGAATATACGAAAGAAGACGCATCTAAAGGTACTTTTTAGTAAGGTCGTACCGTAATGCAATTTTAATTCCCACAAAAAGGAAGTTATTGAAATTCAAACACGGAGCGGAAAACACATTTAGCAAAATAAACGGACAACTACACCGTCTAAATTGTAATAAAAAAACTCAAATAAATAAAGGGGATAGGAAATGAAAATAAAAATTTGAACGTCGTAGAACGCGCTTGCCCCCGGAAGCGGCGCCGGCAAACAGACTATACCGGAAGTCGGTACGAGCTTCAGGGGGAGCTTTCTTGCTAAACCCGACGCCCCATTGGCCTGAAGATGTTCCGAGATTTTTTACGCCCCTGTCGGATGTCTTAAACGATTTTCTTACACATCCGTAGGCATGTTTATTGCAATAAAGCAGACACTTAATGTTTGTTCTTTTGTTGTAGGTACGTTGCTAAGTTTAATAGAATAGAGAAAAACTCAGGGACATTCCAATACTGTCTACTAATGGTTTTTGGACCTATTTCAATGCCCGAAGTCTATACTCGTCAGCAATATTTCCTGGCCAAATATAAAACTTCAATAAGTTATATAATTATGAAAGAAGTAATATTGAATACAAGACAACATTATGACTTTCTTTTTAGCTATTTTATTGTCTTTAGAAACAGTTTCATTTACTCAGCGTGATATTTAAATATTGTGTTTATCATCATGTGATGTTAGAAGTATGGGCTGATGCCGTTACTTGTCCACGGCTGGACCAAGATTTTGCTCATGTATGTATTGCTCGAGTGGAGACCGCGTCTCGGCAAACGGAGTGTAGGACGCCCTCAGGCAAGGTGGACTGATGATCTACGCAAAATGGCTGGCAGAAGCTGGATGCGAGTAGCCGAAAACAGATGACAGTGGCGTGCGATTGGAGAGGCCTATGTCGAGCAGTGGACATGTATGGGCTGATGATGATGATGATGATGTGTATTGCTGAGTAACATTTTATAGCTGTACCGTGACAATCCTTTTTCTTACCACTACTGTGAGCCCTGTTAAAGCCAAGATCTATCAGCGCCACTCAAAATAGGCTAAAGCTCAACCAATGACGGACTGAGCTAGATCCCTCAACGAAATACATATGACGATAACATAGCTACCTACCTTCAGGCAATTTCTCATCGCAACGCATCAACTTGCATAAGCAATCTTATCGCAAGCCCACGACCAACTGTGTTAGAACTTTATTCACCTCCTCTCCGCTCAATCTTTCTCTTAGACATCTCAACTTTTCTTTGACAGACGATCCGTCATAACGACCAAGAAAACTAATTATTTGAGGCGCGAACTCTTTCCGCTTTGCTACGTTTTCTTCATCCAGGATGTTGGATTTGGAACTTTATTACTATGGTGTTAGTGGCCACCCGTTTGTGGATGCTTAAAGGATGCGTGCTAAGCTCACAGGCATAATGAAGTGGTTGGCAGTTGAAAGGTTATTTACGTTGATGTTTATGTAATTTCTGTCTCGTTGGGTTTAGAAGAGTAATATTTTAACGTGAAATACTGTTTAGTTATTCCTTAACATTTTAGTTTAATGTGTAAAGGAGAATTATTTGCTTGGGAGTGTGTATTATTAAAGATAAAGGAGCTATGTAAGTGCCTTCTTACACCGGTTGTAGAGGTAATCGTTAACGTCCTTACTAACAACAAAAGCTATGCAATGTTTAACTTACTCAATGTTTTGCAATTTACTCATGATGAATGCAAAATAATGTTAAAATATTTTTTGTGTAAAATAATATTTATATTTATTATTTTATTTATTTCAATATCTTAAAATATTATTTTTATTTTTATTGTTGATTAGGACAAATAGTAGTTACCGTATGGGTTCTCCCATTTATAATTTTCTTCCCTCTCTGAAATTCAAAAAATATATGACATAATAATTTAGCACTAAAATGTAGGTGCGTTATTCTAGAACACTAAAATCAAATTATAGTATACCTGGCCACATTGTTTCTTTGCTAATGCTTGAAATGCTTAAATAAGCAAATGCCCACTGTTCACCAAGCGTATTTAACCCAACGTGACAGGGGGTGAGCCCATCGCCGTTATAGGGTTCTCACACCTTGTGGTGTGCGGGTTTCATCAGGATGTTGTCCTTCACCGTACGAGCGTTGCGTTGCGTACATAGGCTCTGAAAAAGAGTCCCATTGGTACACGTCCAGTAGCCGGACTCGAACTCGCGACCTCCTGGTTGCAAGTCGAGTATCCGACCAACTGGACCACAGACGCTCTCTTTTTTTTTGTATAAAGTTATACATAAATACGATTAGATAGTAACACAGGGGGCAGTTATCTTCATCATTAGACACATGACGTCCACTGATGGACGAGTACCTCCCGCAATTGTTTCCAAGATAATTTGGGGGAAAATGTCAATAATCACCACGATTAGCAGGTGGATTGGCGATTGCAGTGGTGTTGTTGGTTAACTCACAGAGAGCGCTGCTGCCCGTCCTCTGGAGAGTTCCCTCGGTCGCCTCTTACAACCCCCACGACGGGAAAAGATGGGCTCCAGACACATGTATT
>SJJU01072215.1:0-21853 GCA_012932125.1 Conopomorpha cramerella
GTAACACCGCGCGGTACAGCTCGGTCAGGTCCTACACGCCTAGGATATAGCCGGAGTCGAGTTCATGACGTCCTCATTGCAAGTCTATTAACTGTATGTACTAAATGTACCGCGGCGGTGTTATCCGCAGTTTATCCCCTTACCGTAGGATAACATGTCCTATATTTTATTCATGAAAGAGAAAAAAACATCCAAAAGTTTGTTGTATGAAACTTGTATGTTTATGATTTACTTGTCTAACTTGTTTTTGGTGTGGGGTAAGATCATCACATCTTTGATTATATCGGTCCGATATACTCGGTTAAAACTTAAATGAAACTAGCCGTGTGGTGATGGCAAATAGAATACACCAGCAATCGTGGGTCTTCAGAGAACGGGCAACGCAACGTGTTAAACCACAACACCACTGCAATCGATGTCTATCCCTATCTATGTTTGCTTAGATCTTAAAAAGTACACGACGGATTTTGATGCGGATTTCTTTAGTACATATAGTGATTATTGAGTTTATATTTATAATATAATATGGGATATAAATATGTTATATATATATAATATATAATTGATACACATATGTATATATTGTATGTGAGTATTTTTGATTGCCCTAAACTACTTTCATTATTAAATTTCCATGTACAAAATCATCATCTACGTCACAAACTAGTTTTTTACCTTGCCTGTAGTAAGGCCTAATTAAAGCCAAAATCTCTTTTATAATAAGAGAAAGCAATGCGCTGAACAAAAAAGCACGTGAATTCGAAGATTTTGACGTTTTCTGTACCTATCCGAAAGGTATTTATAAACAGATGGCAACGGCATTTAAAAAGGCTTTAGTGAAAACTTGTACGTGGCTTACATTTGTTATGTTATTGTTAATTTAAAATAAATGAATTAAGTCTTCCTTCTAATAAATAAATAAATAAAATGAAATAAAAATATGTATAATATACGCACACAATAGCAGAGAAACACTATTAATAATGTATATTGCCAAAACAATAATACATATTATAGAGGTATGTTTCACCTAACAGCTAATGAACTGTTATTGTACAGTTGTAACAACCATCATAGAAAGCAGTCCCTCTACCCGAAATCCTTCTGTAATTTTAAAGCAATAATATAACACAATCCAACTCAATTTTCAGATTATGAGCTCACATTATTTCCACTACCATTTTACAAATATAAATAGCATTTCATTTTCCGCCATTACAAAAATAAATCGAATTCCAAAATTAAAAATCACGTCTGACAATAATACGGCTATTGTGTATTTTCGCAACATCGAATTAAAACAGGAGAGCCTACCCATGGGATACTACAAACTGTCAACACTAGCAGTACTGGCCGGTTCCGCAAACAAATTTTAATTAACATTAATTTGACAGTAATATGTAGCGACATGGAGCTGCAAATTAATCAGCTGTTAACAAACAAAGGGCCGCTTTGTGTACAACTATGGGTGCATAGTAAATAATATTAATTAATTGACATTAGTGCTTGCGGTGAGTTTTAACTGAATGATGACTATTTTTATCGAAAGGTTGAATCATTTTTACTGAAAACATCTCAACTTAATCAAAAACTTAATCAAAAAACTACCCACCGCTTATACGTTGAAGGACAACACCGTGATAAAACCCGCATACTACAAGGTGTGTAAACTCAATCACGGCCATGGGTTCACCCCTGTCTCGTTGGGTTAAATACGCTTGGTCAACCATGAGTTTTGTTTAGCCGGTGCTCCTACCTACCTTGCTTGGAGAATAAAAGACGTGAAGTGCTTTTTTATTTATTTCCAAACTATGCATTTTATAATTGTAAAATGGTTACAAAACTAAAGTAATAATAAAGATTTATAACTTTTTTCATAAATAAAACACTAGTAGTATACACTCGCGAGCAATGAAATGGAATCAGTTTACTACAGCAGGTACGATTTTATTGCTCGTAAGTAAAGTACTGAAGTCGAGTTTAACAATGTTATCGTTATAACGAGTTCAACAGTAACATTTTATTATATTTACCTTTTTTACCTATTGTAACTTTGTGACAAAGCGTTTGACTGTGCCCAAGGGGTCACTTGTTTTATACCACCTACCCTTGCAATATTTTAAAACATCGTTAAGAAAACTACAACACAAAGTTGCGTAGTAACTATAGTGGTAATAGGCTCATCAATAGACAATATGTACATCAATGAGAAATAATCACCATCATCATCATCATTGTCAGCCCATGCTTGTCCACTGCTGGACATAAGCCTCTCCAATTGCACAGATCATCCATCCATCTCCAGATCACAGTGGCGTGCAATTGGAGAGGCTTATGTCCAATGAGAAATGACTCTTTCTAATGTGATAAAAGCCATGACTAATATTAAGATTGTAGAGAGTACAAAAAAACATATTACCTGTACCTATCAGTACTTACCTTGTATATTCATATTGCAAACTATGGTTACTTTATATTTGTTGTGTCAACGAGGATCAAGTGGCTTTAAAACAATGTAAGAGGCTAAGATTAATATTACAACACCGCCAGAAAATGTATTCATACAAAACCACTGGCAACTTAACCTATTATTTTGTCCCATAATGTTTTAATAGTAATTAAGCTTCATTCAAACGACGACGGGAGTTTCCACTTTGTTTGACTTGAGCTTTATGTAATTTACTCATCCCTACTTAGTGGTTGCGTCTGTTCGCTTATTACTGAGCTCGGTAGTTGTTTAAACTTCACTGTGTGTACAGCGCCTAGTCGTGTGAATTGTCTTCTGATTGGTCTGCGGTGTGCTTTCGTAAGGAACTTGTTGGTTACTAAGAAAACGTTGCTTTCTAATAAAGCTGCTGATTTGACGCACTTGTTGTGTGAACACATTCAGACGGTTTTAACTGTGTGTGTTTTTAAACACACACAGTTTAAAAAAGCGGTTGTCTACCATCCTGCCTAATGTTAAACAGAAATGTAATCTACGATGGAGCACACTTGTTCATTAGGTACCTATTTACTCGTTACTTGAATACCTCCAGACTATACTGCGCAGGAAACACAGACTCCGGCAAGTAATTCCACATCCTGGCGGTTCGCACTATGAAAGTAGATGTAATCCGTTGGGTTCGCGTAAATGGAATATCCACCTGGTATGGATCACGTTTTCCCGTTCTCCTGGTTCATCATCTTCATCATCGTCAGCCCATACTTGTCCACTGCTGGACATAGGCGTTCTCCTAGTTGACCTACTGTAAAAGCGCGCTAGGTGTAATTACAAGTCCGATGAACGTGTGTGAAATTTCCCGGGATAGTTAATAATTATTTAAGTACCTTATTTTAAAAAATATACTATAAATAATAGTGATAATTTCGATCTAAGCGATATTCGGGGACCTCAGGTTTTATTTGGCAGTTGCTAGTATTACATCCATTACGAAGTCTAGAAACCTTTACATGATCAGATTCCCTCCCGATATATTGTTCTGTTGAAATACACGTATTTACTAAAGCTCTATTCATAGAACCGGGTATTTAATCTACACACACCAACAGTGTCTAGGGATCAAGAACATTTTTAGCTCTAAAAAATCTAATTTATTTAAATCAAATGTAATCTTCAGGATTGGTCTCCTACCTAATTCCCCATGCCTGTATCAATGACTAATCACCACATTTAGAATAAATTGTGAATGAATTCAGTTTTTGTAAAATATATTCTTGATTGCAATCTTCTAAAATGTACTTGATCCCTAGACACTTTTGATGTGTGTACATACACAATCTATTTAAACCATTGTGTGATCAAGATACCGCCCCATCAGTTCCGCTCGATAACGAGAGTATTCCTAGTTTCAAGAAAACGACAATAGATGGCACTATAGCATAGGAAGGTGAATCACGACCAGTCTCTCATTCATCGTTCTTAGAAATCTTGACGATACCTTATTTCCCCGTAGTATCAATTAGTGCATTTTATTAACTGACGCAATTTCTTCGTCAGTCTGTCATATCTTGGTACATGCTTTTAACTGGAATAGCCCAGTACTTATTTTAAGTCCACAGCGGTTAACCCTTTATTAGGAAGTAGGAAAGCAGAAATGGTACTCACTTTACATATTTGTACAATGTATTTTTGTAAAACCAACTTAGATTACGCGCACTACGCGTCTTTTAATCCCAAAGATGTGTAGGCAGAGGCACAATACCTAAATTAAATATAATTATTATTATCACTGTCGTCAACTGTCAGTATTTTTTGACACTTTGCTTTGTCATGAAAATCTTTTGATTGATTATAGCGGAAAGCGGGCGTGAGTATGTATAGCAGTTCTAAAAGAGCTCATCGTCACAAATTGGTCAGAAATTTTGCCTTAAATAGAATAATCACAGCCGTGTTTTGTCGGTAAAGTGTTCCACAAAATTAAAATTTAATCTCTCTCACCCTACTTTGCATAATAAGGAAATCCAAACAAAAAGCAAAAAAATATCATGAAAAAAGTAACTCTGTACGTTTTCCTGGTTTCCCCTACACTCTCCTACGTGATAGATAACAAACTTGCATAATGTAAAATTTTATGCTTCAGGGAGCATTGGTTATGAAGTGAACATTGGCAGAAAAATCAAACGCAGGAACGAACTCCGATGCGTATTATAGACATAACTACTATAAGGAAAAACATAATACAAAAAAAAAATTGTTGATAACAAGCAATCATTGGGCCTCCACCGATGACATTACATTCCCAATTCGATGATATATGCACGGGTACGTGGGAAGAGGCGTAACAAATAAGAAACAATATCCATAAAAAAAAGTATTAGATCTGTTCAATAGGTACGGTAAGTTGCAAAACCACTGATATCCACACCGAATCACGAACTGCGTAAACCTTTATTACTGCATAGGGTATACAGGGGCGGTACCGTCCATAGAGCAAATAATAGCGTCTGCATTACCCTGGCAAATTGACTAAAACTAATTGACGTTAGGTAGTATCTATAAACCACATTTTAGTTCGTCACCCCGCCTCGTGAAGGTTACGTGTAAATTAGGCAATTTATCAATAACAGACTTTCGGTTATTTAAAATGTGCATCGAAAACACAATTTCGTTCTAGACCAATCAAAACACTAATCTCTCATTAATCTATTCTTCCGCGTGTCAGCGAAAACAAATTCGTGCAATGTTGCCTCATCGTTCCATCGATAGGTAACACAAATTTCGCCTCAACCAATCAAAACATAGTATTTAGCGCATCAACGAAAACAAATTCATGGACGTTGCCGCTTCGTTGTATCGTCTAGCCCGGGGAAGCTGCTAGACCTCAAGCTTCCTATTTTTTCTCTTTCTCTGTATACATCCCTTTCACCTCGGTCTATTACCGCGGAGCGTTACTATGAAAAATATGGAGAAATTTACGCCACAGCGTAAGCGCAGCTTCTTCCGCATTTTTTCATACATTATTGGAAGAATAAGGGCTAGAATGCTATGACAGTGCGTAAATATGTGCGACAGAGAAAGAGTGTATGTGTGAGCGAGCGAGAGAGATGTTGCCGGCCATGTTGACATATTGCAAGTATTGGTTATTTACAATGGAGCGCATTGTTTTAGGTTATGTACGTTCATTCGCGCCTATTTTAATAATTAAATTAGACAAGAATGGAGACTAAGGTGTGAAAGTGATGTGTATAAAAGTGTTTATTTACAAATGTGGGTCGATTCTCTGAACTAAATATGAGTGAAAAGTGCAGAGTCGCGGACGAATTTCGCCGGGATTGTTTTATTTGAACTTGGAGCAAACACAAGGTATTATGAGGTAGTTTATTGTTTTTTAGTGTATTTACTTAGTTAGGCAGACTAAGGTATTAGTGCTTTGGGAAGAGGAAGGTATCCACATTCCACAACGATCTGTTCAGTTCTGTTTCTGGCATACAGCGCCTGAATCAGCTGCTTAACAAAATTTTGGGACGTAACGTAATTAGATATTAATTTTGCTAAACTAGTGATTTTCTATTGAAATATTTTGTAGTCTGGCACAAAATTGGTACCTACTTAATGTTATTTTAGTGTCGTATGTACCTACTCATAGGAGACAGCTTACCCTGATGAAAATTTCACGGCACGCCACTGTCATACAGTCATTCGTTTGATGATATCGGTTATAATTATTAAATTGCAAATTAAAAAAAAAAACTGATTTTAAATGTTCGTGTCATGCCCTTTCATTTGATGCCCCACTTGAACATATTTGTGTAAAGTCGACTTTGTTCCCCACTTTCAACCCTCATAACTTTTTCAATTTTAATTTAATAAACTGATCCTAAATATACGTGTTGTGCTCTTTCATTTGATACCCCACTTGGACATGTTTATTCAAGTTAAATTTTTCATCCCCACTTTCAACCCCCACAACTTTTGAGTGGGTAAACAGATATCGATCAAACATAGCTAAGATATTAATCAAGCACGCTCGATCAAATCAGCTTTCAAACAAAAAAAAAACGCCTTAAAATCGGATCATCCGTTTGGGAGCTTCGTTGCTTCAGATAGACACATACACAGACACGTCAAACTTATAACACCCCGTCGTTTTTGCATCGGGGGTTAAAAATTTATCCACAATATCTAAATATATAAAAGCAAAAGCTGACTGAATGACTGACTGACTGACTGACATATCAACGCACAGCCCAAACGGCTAAACGTAGACTTGATATTTGGAACGGACGTAGCTTAGGTACCGTAGGGGTGCACTAAGAAAGGAATTCCCGAAATTCCCACAGGAACGGGAATAAACGAGAAAATCCTTTTGTATGAAAAATCTAAACCAATCAAGTTAGACGTTTGAAATTTGGGATGCAGGTACTACTAAACTACGCGAATGAAATCGCGGGGCGTCTACTAGTACTAGTATAAAAATGAAAAGATTTCTGTACATAATCTCGATACCAGTTCTATAATGATTTTGCTTTGCAGAATTGGCTCCCGATGGCCGGGCTTTGACCTGACCCTTGGCTGCAGCCGCAAAAACTATGATGAGAAAAACATTGAGAAACCATTTCAGATCTTCATTTTCTTTGAGCAGTGGATAGATGGTCTTTTAGCTTTTTTCTTTTTGTTTGTTTCTTTTTTCCAAGTCTGTCTTATTAGACGACTGTGGTGGTTTGCGGTTTTACAACTTTAATATAAGGGTTCGTATCTGTATACGTCATAATATAATACACTGCACACCTTTTGAAATGAAATGAAATAAGTTTATTTACACAAAACACATTACATTGAACAAAGAACAGAATTGAGGTACCGAGTCCTATCTTATACATAAAAAAGAAGCCGGAAAAGTAATATAGGAGAGGTATAGGTAGTTTTGTGTATCTAGTGGCGCGACTGGTATTTTTTTTTATCACTGAACAAGCTTTTGACCACCATCCTGCCTGATGTTAACGATGTGGTCTACGATGGAACACATTTGTTCATTGGGTACCTATTCACCCGCGATTTGAAGACCTTCAGACATTCTTGCGCAAGAAACACAGACTTCGGCAAATCTTTCCACATCCTGGCGGTTCGCACTATGAAAGTAGACGAAAACCGTTTGGTTCGTGAATGATAAGGATATGCCCACACAGATAACAAACGTGATGGGGGGTGAGCCCACAGCATGTATACATGGGCTCTGAAAAAGAGTTGCATTGGTACACGTCCAGCACAGCAGGCCTCAAACCCGCAATCCCCCGATTACAGTAAAAATAAACGTAGAATAATACACTAGTGAATTTATAACACTATCTACATAGTGACGTATCCCATAGGATCGAGATAAAAGTATCTTATGTCCGTCCCCTGATCTTTAGCTACCTCCACACCAATTTTCTGCCTAATTAATTGAGCAGTTCTTAGTTTATAAATTGTGTAACTAACGTGATTTCCTTTTATATATAGACAGAAATATGGTTTGCGGTCCAGTTGGTCGGATACTTGACTTGTAACCGGGAGTTCGCGGGTTCGAGTCCGGCTACTGGACGTGTACCAATGGGACTATTTTTCAGAGCCTATGTACGCAACGCAACGCTCAACCGTACGGTGAAGGACAATATCGTGATGAAACACGCACACTACAAGGTGTGTGAACCCTGTAACGGCGATGGACTTACCCCCTGTCACGTTGGGTTAAATACGCTTGGTGAACCGTGGGAATTTGCTTTAGCAAGTGCCTCTGCCTACCCCGTTTTGGGAATTAAAAGGCGTGAAGTGATTGTGTAAATATGGAAATAGAATAATAGATGTACATAATAAAGTGGGTTCACATACGCAAAAAAAATATAAAAAAGCCAAGATTAAATTGCACACATATTTCTTTATTTAACAGTAAAAAATATTATAATTAATGTTCAAACCACTTGAGTTTCGTTTCCGTCTAGACCCATGAAGTTAATGATGCTTTGTTTTTGAAATGGCCCTGACCACGGCCTTGGAAATGCTGCCTTTGACCACGTGAACACGAACGTCGCCGTCCGGGAAGAATCTGCTGGAGAACGTCACCTCACCGCTGCCGCAGAATAACTCTATAGAACTCTTATCGATAAAAACATTCCAACTGAGATTACCTGAGGGTTTCCAAGGCGTTCTTCTGATGCCGTCACTTCCTCCTCTGTTCAGGGTGACAGTGCCCTGCACGGGATCGTAGCTCAGAGAAACCACGTTTGATGCGTTCTTGGAAGACACGAGCAATAACTCAAGTGCTGCGTCCTTCGCGACCAAAGAGATGGAACCAGCATTATTCGGGATCACGACATTTTTCCCTGGGGCTGCAGCACCGGAGTAGATGATACGACCTCTAGAGCGCTTGGCCAAGATCGGCTTCTGTATCAAGCGTCCGTCGCGAGTTAGAGACAGGGCGCGCGGTAAAGTCATCATGCCAGTGAAGCCGTCGTCCCTCTCAGGATATTGTTGCTCCCACATGTCAAGCCAGGCTATAACCACGCGTCGGCCGTTGTCGTCCAGCGACTGCGTGGCGTAGAAGTCGTGACCATGGTCCAGCTCCTGGAATTCAGTCTCGATGGTGTACTTGCCCGTGGTGTAGTCGAAGCTGCCGACGTAATAGCCAGTTTGATACAGGTTTCTGTATTTGTCACCTTCAGCCGTCATGCCCTGAGGGGAGAAGAGCAGCACGAACTTTCCGTCCAGCTCGAAGAAGTCAGGACACTCGTACATGTAGCCCGTTGAACCGTCAGACTGCGCCAGGACCGACACCTGGGTCCACTTCAGTTTGTCAGTCGAGGAGAACAGCAGGGCCCTGCCCTTACCGTTAGCTTCGTTACCAAGTACCATGTAGTACTTCTTCCCGTGCTTCCAAACTTTGGGGTCTCGAATGTTCGGTTGCAAATCTGTATTGGGGATGATTGGGTTCCTTTCGTATTTGACAAAATTTATTCCGTCAGTGCTTGTAGCGAGACATTGGTGTTGTTCATGATCCGGGGTCTTTCCCACGTGATTCAAATTACTGGTGTAATAAAGGTACATTACACCATTTTCGATTAGGGCGCTTCCAGAGAAGACTCCATTCAGGTCATACGGCCGGTCTGGATATAAGGCCACGGGCAAGTGTTGCCAGTTGGTCAGGTCGGAGCTCTTCGCGTGTGCCCAGTGCGCGTAGCCCGGCACGTAGCTGCTGTCTGGGTTGTACTGGTAGAACAAATGATACTCGCCGTTGAAAATACTGAAGCCATTGGGGTCGTTCATCCAGGTCCCGTTGGGTGGAGCCAGGTGGTACACCGGAGAGAATTTCCCTCCATGGCTGCGTCCCAGACTAAGGGATATGAATAGGAGAAGTGTGATGTATGATAGCGTGCCCATGTTGTGTGTTGCGGCGCTGAACTTCCTGCAATACAAGGCAATGGGGCAACACGCTCTTATATACTGCACGTGTTACATTGTGTCATTCTTGAATAATAAAAGCGTTCACTGTCAACACTCATGATTGTGGTGACCTCGACGCGGCAGTGGACTCGTCTTTTGTATTATTTTTTAAATTAGGTAACTTGATTGTTTTGATTTCGTCTACACTCCATCTAGGTATGGAAAAGTGGAAGTTTCCACTGAAACAGATTCACGCAGAGCTGAATGCGCTGAAGATAGAGACTTTGGTAGACATTTGCTCTGTAGGTGCACTAGGCACAGATTTTCCAAGGAATGTATTAGTAGCGTGTTATCATTATACTGTGTTACCATATCTATGAAAATAAAAAATCTTGTGTTAAAAAAACTAATATACAATTTAGTTATAATTAAAAGCACACTTAAGTTCCTAATCGTCTAGCGACAAGAAAATATATATAGACTCATTCCAAATTTGGCAAAACAGTTTTTTTTATTCTCTGTTCACCTGGAATACGTCATTTTGTCAATATGCTTTTTAACATTATCTTATTTTATTATATTACTAGTGGACTCGACAGACGTTGTCCTGTCTTAACTATATCCAGGGTGGCGTGTGCCCAACAGTGGATGTCATTTTTTTCTTTAATAAGAACCTTCTGCTGTCATTACTAAGCACAACAAAGAAAGAATTAGCGAAATCGGTCTACCCGTTCCGGAGTTATGGCATGACTTTATATATAAGATGTAAGTATAATATAATAGAAACCACCATCTCCCTTTATAGCCCCCTTGGGGAATTAATTTTGAAAAATAAACATAATATTTGAAAAATATAGACTCTGTGTGAGTGGACCCCGATTAATGGTATGTGAAACGCTGCAGAATTGAACGAAGGGAAGAAGTTTTTTAGTGAAAATTGGGTAAAATTACTTATTCATCCATCTACTAGCAGCTATGTGAATACCAATGAATATTCGCCTTCGACTAGCGAGGGAGGGAGGCCAGATCTAGATTACGGACAGATAGTAATAAAAATTTTAACAGTGAAAATTACCTACGTAAATGTTTAAACCCAATGTTTGTACTTACGTCGATCAAAAATATTACAATAATAAATAAATATTTTACAACAACACACACATTGCCTTCAACCCATGTTAAGTAGCTAAAGCACTTGTGTTATGGAAAACAGACAACGAATCATACTTACTTAAATACTTTTTTTTTCTCTTTTAAATACATACTTAGATAAATAAAACACCCAGACACATCCAACAAGTACTTAAAAGCTCATCACCTAAATACCTGCCAGCGGTGGGAATCGAACCCACGACCCTACGGAGCAGAGGCAGACATGCTGACCACTACACCAACGGCCCCGTCGATAATAAATGATCATCCTTTTTTTTTAGTTGTGGAAAAACTTTTTTGTAATAAGTTGTTTTTTCAGTCATGTCTACAACGTTTGTGAGACCATTTCTCGGCAGAATATCTTACCTCTCTAAAGATAGACAGAAACATAGTTAAGCAAGTAGTTGTTGTCTATTCTACGGCAGAGGTTAGGTCTTATTTTCAAGCGACTTAAAAAAGGGCCTTTCTCGATTCGATCGTACCTTTATGCTTTTTTATGTTTGTTCGCCGCGTCTGTGGTCCAGCTGGTCGGATACTTGACTTTTAACCGGGAGGTCGCGGGTTCGTGTCCCGCTACTGGACGGGTACCAATGGGACTCTTTTTCAGAGTCTATGTATGCAACGCAACGCTCGTACGGTGAAGGACAACATCGTAATGAAACCCGCACACCACAAGGTGTGTGACCCTATAACGGCTCATCCCCTATCACGTTGGGTTAAATACGCTTGATGAACCGTGGGCAATTTGCTTTAGCAAGTGTCTCTGCCTACCCCGATTTGGGATTAAAAGGCGTGAAGTGTAGGTAGTTATTTATTTTTTTATTTATAATTTACAATATTTACCGTAAATATTTGTTAGTTTCGCTGAATAGCTCGTATTTATCTACAGTAGGAGCTTTTAACTTTAAATGGATGGTAACTAGCTAGAATTCAACAGTTAACCGGAATCACCTCCCTAACGAACACTCAACGCATCTTCTTTAATGAAATAGCTTGTTAGTTGTGGTTTTGGTGAACTTGTTTTAAAGTTATACCGCTCACCGCTACCGTTCGTCCTCATATTTTATGATTTTCCAATCATTTGACAACCATTTGACAGCTTGAAATAATTTCTTTTATTGTGGTTAGATGTAAATAAATAAATAAAAATGTCTTTTTTGTTAGACACAATTTTTTTCGTCAGTTTTACATGTCAATTAAGACTTTTTAACCCACTTGTTACTGAGTTAAAGTTGAAAGCTAGAATATAAGGAAAATTAGTTTATGTGCTATAAAAGGGCCACGAATACGAAAAAAAATATTTAAGAAATACTTTCACATCAGGAAAAGCTGGAAAATGGTGTGTCGTTAATGAGACGGTAGGGACAAGTGGGAAAGAAACGACGACGGGCCCTTTTGGTGTAATTGTAGACGGGTCCGTTGGTGTAGTGGTCAGCATGTCTGGGTTCGATTCCCACTGCTGACACGTGCTTAGGTGATGAGCTTTTAAGTACTTGTTGGATGTGTCTGGGTGTTTTATTTCTATAAGTATGTATTTAAATGAAAAAAAAAACACAAGTGCTTTAGCTACTTAACATGGGATGAACGTAATGTGTGTGTTGTTGTAAAATATTTATATTTATACTAGCTGTCCCGGCAAACATTTGTTTTGCCATAATAAGTTGCCTTTGTACCCCGTGTATTTGGAGAAATACAACTGGTAGATGCATGAAAAATAGATAGTAGCCCATTCTCAGACCTACTGAATACGCATATAAAATGTGGTGAAAATCGGTAAAGCCGTTTCGGAGGAGTATGGCAACGAAAACTGTGACACGAGAATTTTATATATTAGATATTTTAAACACATAAGGGGGCGATAAGAAACAATCAAAGGTGTTATTCCGTGGATCGCTTACAATTACTCTCGCTGTACGAAAATGTGTTACAAACACTTAAGTGGAGCGTGAGGGACGCGTGCAAGACACGATGTTCATCGCGTGGTCCGCACGCGACAGATGCGTGCGGACAGTCCACGAAATACCACCAGTGACGTGCACTGGCTTCTACGTCAGGGTAGGCAAATCTTCACGGATTGAAACATATGTATAGGTAACTTGTCTTTACGAAATATAGGTATCTTGACATATTTACTCACCCACAAAACACAGGACCTTCGTTAGCCCATGTCGTGAGTACAACAAAAAATGATATAGCAATAACTCTATTGTTAGGTCGGGAAGCCAAAATACTAAGGTAGGTAGTGTGTTTTTGCCTATTTTAGTGTGTACGCCGCTGAATACCACCGTATGCTGCGTGTAAAAGGACCCCGAACAATGCTCTTAGAAACGTTGTTCCGGTCGTCAATATGAACAACTTTTACTATGGCAACAATGCAGGGAAACACAAAAAACATTTTTTCATCTCCATGCAAAATAGACAAAGTTTTGCCTCGGGAGATGACATTTTGTTTGGTGATTGAAATATTTTTTTTCATCTCGGCACATTGTCGCCGTAGTAAAAGTTGTTCATATTGACGAGACCAACAAGAAGAAGAGGGAGACCAAAGAAGGTATGGATGGACTGTGTGAAAAATTACATGTGCGTGAAAGGTGCAACGGCAGAGATGACGAATGACAGAGATGAATGGTGAAAGGGAACGTGTTGCGCCGACCACACCTAGTGTGGGATAAGGGCAGGAAAATGGTGATGATTGACGAGACCAACGACGTTTCTAAGACCATTGTTCGGGATCATTTTACACTCTGTTTAGTGACCGCTGCTTCACCTACATATAAGTTCGTTGTAAGATTATTTAAAAAGTGTAATTTTATTCAAGTAGCACAGTGACGACAGTGTTTGGTTTAAGTACCTACTTGTTTTCACTGTCAATGGGGAATTTTCATTGACTTTTTCTGACAGATTTTCGGGCTAAGACCCATTACTGTCAACTGCCGTTTGGAAAGTATGACAGCAATGACAGTTCTCCGCCCGAAAATCTGTCAGAAAAACGTCAAAGAAAATTCCCCATTATGGCACAAATTAAATTTGTGGTAATATCGATAGAAATATCAACGAGTTGTGGTAATAGTATAAAGGGGTATTCGACTACAATGAAAATATGATTGAAACTGTTTTTAGCATAAAAGTATACATTTTTTTGAACCAATTTAGCCCACAACAACAGTTACATAAAAATATTGACGATTAATTAGATAAATCAATAATGAAAAATTCACTTTTGGCCATATGATTGAAAACGCACGAGATTGGTCGAATCTGGTGTGACGTCACCTGCCTGTATACGGTGAATGTCAATGGAGGTTTTGTACGGTGAATCAGTGTTTCTCTTCGTTTTTACTAGTTGTCTTATCTTACAGGCAGGTTACGTCACGACATCACGTGACTTAGCGTTTTGGCGGTTCTTTGGTTCGTTAAAACTTTGATGGTGATTTGCATAGAATATAGATAAATTTACAAGTAGTTATTCAAATAACACGTGTATTATGGTATATTTAACAATTTTAGCTAATTTTCTAAATGTAGTCAAATACCCTATTGATTGACACATAACGTCCACTGCTGGGGGAGGGCGTCCCTCAATGATTTCCGTCAATTGGGAGGAAGTGCCAATGCGGCCAATGGCGGGTTGGCGATCGCAGTGGTGATGTGATGTAACTCACAGAGAGCGCTGCTGCCCGTCCTCTGAACAGTTCCCTTGGACGCCTCGCCGCGATACCCAGGATAGGAAAATATTCGCCGTGATGTATGTAAAATAACAATTTATTTAATGCACTATCATCATTTCAATCTGTTATTTTTTATATGTATAGTGGAATATACAGAATGGAGCATGCAAGAGGCCAAAACCTTTGATAAAAGACACTATTCCCCGACCAAACGGTTTGCGTCTACTTTCATAGTGCGAACTTGCCGGAGTCTGTGTTTCCTGCGCGGTACATTCTAAAGGTCTTCGAGTCACTGGGGTTAATAGGTACCTAATGAACAAGTGTGCTTCATCGTAGACCACATCGCTGCTTAACATCAGGCAGGTTGGTGACCAAAACTTGTTCATCATCATCATCAGCCCATACTTGTCCACTGCTGGACATAGGCCTCTCCAAAGCTTGATCACTGTGTTTAAAAAAAAACATATCCTAGTGGACTACTAGGATATGATATTTTTAAGACGTTCTAAATCAGTTAAAAAAAAACGTTTTTTTATGTATTACACAAGCAATGAAACCTTTCTTACAAAACGTTCTTCACGGACAATTAGTTGACATCAAGATAACATTGCAATGTGTAGTGACAATGATAATAAGTATTATGTCGTGGGCTCAGTGACTTTCATTCCCATACACAAAGTAATCTGTTTCAGGGATAATCCCACCACCACCCGCACCCTACCTGCCTCTCTCTGTACGGGCCATTCTCTGGAGACGTGGGCGTCTTCTTGCGCCTGCCTCTTTTCTACGCACACGTTTTCTTCACTCTATACAAATTATCTTTGTCCATCCCTGTTTGTTACCCCGCTTTGGGATTAAAAGACGCGAAGTGTATACAAAAAACGTTCCACACCAACAATGTTTTAAAGACCATTGCTCCTTTTACACGCAGTGTAATGAGAGCGCGCATTTTTTTATGTAGTTCATTTCTTCGTCATCATCAGCCATAAGACGTTCACAACTGAACGAGGACCTCCGCGAGGATTTCTATAGTAATTTGGAAGGAAATGCCAATGATCGGCACGCTTGGCAGGCGGGTCGGCGATCGCAGTGGTGTTGTGGTTTAACTGGCAGAGAGCGCTGCTGTCTGTCTTTTCTGGAGAGTTCCGTCGGTCGACTCTTACGACTCCCACGACGGGAAAAGTTATACTGGGGTGGTGACACATGTATTATATTCGCCGGCGCCACACGGCTTTGTGTATATCGTAAAACGCGTGTGTCGCAGGTCTTATGTGTGCCCAGCAGTTCCGGGCAGGACTGAGGTTTTCCCTTGCCTGTCGTAAAAGGCGACTGAAAGGGCGTAGGGGCTGTGGCATGCGGGCGGGGACTCGCGCGCCCATAACCCCGCCGCTGTCCCCGTTAGCGGTGAGGTATCTATAACGGATTTCCGATATACCTACGACAAAAAAAGCCCGTTATATGCTCTAGTTGAGCGAAGTACAGGAAGCAACAGGAGAAAATGTATATACATATATGTATATCATTTACCTAGTTACATTAAACAGCATACGTGCGTAATTTGAAATGGAAACATTTCCTTCTTCATTCAGAGTTAATACATATTAATATGAATTGTTAACCTTATTCTTTCGTTGGTGTTTTAGAGAAATACTATTTACAAAGACACTCGTGAGCAAAATTTACGGGTCATATGTAAAACTTCAATAATAAATAAACCTTTACATATGAAACAAAGACGGGTTTGTTACAACACTTATAACTGAAGAACGATTCAACCGATTAGGCAGAAAATTGGTGGGGACGTAGCTTAGAACCAGTAGAATAACATAGGATGCTTTTTATCCCGTTCCTGTGGGACTTGGTGCAGTATAGAGGGCGCTATAGTTTGTATGACATACTGAAACTACGCGAATGAAATCGCGGGGCGTCCGCTAGTTATACGTATGCCTAATGACCAGCGACCCGGCTTCGTACGGTTGCAATGGCGAACTAGAACAAAATTTATTTATAGACCATGTTCACAGCTTGTCTATCCTGATCCAGGCTGCGGCGAGACTCACGCTCTACTGACGATTCTCTTTCTCTCTCATCAGCCGGCCTCGGGATAAATATAGGATTTATCCTATGTACGCAACGCAACGCTCGTACGGTGAAGGAGAACATCGTGATGAAACCCGCACACCACGAGGTGTGTGAACCCTATAACGGCGATGGGCTCACCCCCCGTCACGCTTTAGCAAGTGCCTCTGCCTACCCCGCTTTGGGATTAAAGGCGTGAAGTGTATTTTTTTTATTTATCCCGAGGCAGGCTGAGGACAGACTCACGTTCCATTGACAATTCTTCAGTTCTTGCTGAACGTGATCTTTTGGCATTCACTGTACTGACTGAACTGGCGTGAAAAGTACTCGAAACCGGATGTCATGTATGAAAAGATGTATGAATGTAGATGAAGCGAAAGGGGTATGTCAGGATCGTGACAAATGGAGATCTGTAGTCTCTGCCTATCCCTCTGGGAGACAGGCGTGAAGTGTATGTATGTATGTACTGACATTATGGTTTCTCAACAAAAAATGTACCTTATCTAACCTAAATTACGATTTTCAATAATTGAAACCACTTTCCGTATTTTAAAAACTCAAAAAGTGAAACGATAAAATAATTAATTTTAAGTATGTATATATTAATTTATACTATATAATTGTGTCGAGGGCGAGCTGAGAGCGCGAGGGCTAAGCTGGTCCTATGCCAGAGCAGTCGCAGAGGACAGAACGGCGTGGCGCCATCTTGTATAGTCCCTTTGTACCACTGGGGTACCATAGGACTTAAGTAAGTAATATAATCTAATGTACCTTTGTATTAGGTTTTTATTGAAATATTTATTTATTAATAATTATCGCGAAAAAAACGTCGTTGTGTGTTACGTCTGCATGTGAATAAACGCTGTTATGAAATATCCAAAATATTAAGTACGGATTGCAAGTTTTGCATATATGTAGGTTGTTGTTGTGTACCTATGTCACCCCAGAGGTGCAGAGGGCTTTGACAAGGCCACGCCACGCCTTACTGTCCCCGCAAAAACTCTCCTGGCCTCGCTCCAGCTCACTCCTGCGGCACGCAGTTCACTCTCGACGGTTCGGCGCCATGACTGAACGGGACGGCCTCTGGCTCTCCGTTCCGTTTGGAGGTCGCCACTCGTAAGCGATACTGGCATTATTCGACGCTTCTCTTCGAATTGTGTGGCCTATCCATCTCCATCTCCTCATGGCGGTGTCTTTTTTTTGTAGTCATTGTGTGGAAAGTCGGCACTGAGGTACCTACTAAATCATCCATAGAATCAGACCTTAGAATAATCGCGTCCAATAAATTTGCAAGTCATCTTTTATCAGGTAATGTAAATATTCACAGCCATCGTTTGTACAACCAAAAAAATAAACGAAAGGAAAACGAAAAATAATAGTGGGAACAATAGAGTATAGAAATCAGAAACATAAACAGTAGTTTTGCAAATGCAAATATTGAGTAAATATCAAATCAGTTGTGCAAATAATGGAAAAATACAATCAATATTTTCTATCTGTTACGGGCAATGTGTACAATGCAGGAATTCTAGACAGTACCCAGTTTTTTGGGATTATATTAGTTCCTAAAACTTTTTTACACTCGTACTTTACTTGTATTAGATATTTTTTTAATGAAACGCGCACAGCCATTATAACTCAATTTTGTTCACCGGGAATATAGGCGTGAATATAATCAAAGACAAGCCCGAGCATCCCTCGACGTGGAAACCAGTGCTAAACAAAATTAAACCTTTTGGAAAAAACAGCCGATGTCGTAATAATCGCGTATATACATACATACACTTCACGCCTGTCTCTCAGAGGGGTAGGCAGAGACTACAGATCTCCATTTGTCACGGTCCTGACATACCCCTTTCGTTTCATGTACATACATCGTTTCATACATGTAACATTAAGGACTTTTTTGGCAATGTATAATTATAATGCCTAGGCATTGTATAAAATACCTGATTTCATACAATCTCTATAGCATAATATAGTTGTATTATGTACTACATAGGTACCTACAATAATGTGCCCAGCAGTTCCAGGCATAAGATTAGGACTGAGGTTTACGGCGGTACCAAGGTCACTACGGTACCGCCGTCGCCACTCAGGGACCGTCACAGCTTGGGTGTACTGATCGCCTCCATTCCGGTGATGGTCCGCGGCTGGGGCCACCCAAGTAGTAGGGAAGTAGTGGCTCAGGCTGTTCCGGCAGCCCCGGCAATAACGCGGGAGCGGTCACCGTGGGGTTTTAGTGGGTGCGAGTCCCACATAACCCCGCCGCGGTGGGGTATCCATAACGGATTTCACGATGAAAAAGGTATTGAAGTACTGAAATAAGTACTTCCCCCTGAACTAAATGAAATGAAATTATTTTTTTTCATCGTTATAAGTGCTATTACATACAGATATAAACGTCACCGTTTCGAATTAATTTATTTTACTAGCCAGAAGAACCGGGAAATAACTGAATAGACCAATTGGTATTGTAAAAAAAACTTGTAAAACTGAGTTACTAGGTTTCGACTTGAAACAGCCGAGCCGGCTTAATATACAATTAACAAATTAAGATGTTCCAAGATTACCTAACCCATTTTTCTGATTGTAAACTATAATTAGCATTAACCTATATTACATCCGTAATGTGGTCGTCATGTCCCAGAAGGGGGAGAGTTGGCAACAAAACAGGGACGGATAAAGATAATTGGTATGGAGTCAAGAAAACGTGTGCGTTGAAAAGAGGCAAAAGCAAGTAGATGCGCACGTCTCCAGAGAATGGCCCGTACGCCGAGAGGCAGGTAGGGCTTGGGTGGTGGTGGGATTATCCCTGATAACCTATATTACAGGGACGGACAAAGATAATTTGTATGGATTTAAGAAAACGTGTGCGTGGAAAAGAGGAAGGCGCAAGTAGACGCGCACGTCTCCAGAAAATGGCCCGTACAGAAAGAGGCAGGTAGGGTGCGGGTGGTGGTGGGATTATACCTGAAACAGATTACTTTGTGTATGGGAATGAAAGTTACTGAGCCCACGACATAATACTTATTATCATTGTCACTACACATTGCAATGTTATCTTGATGTCAACTAATTGTCCGTGAAGAACGTTTTGTAAGAAAGGTTTCATTGCTTGTGTGATATATAAAAAAATGTTTTTTTTAACAGAATTTGAACGTCAACACTGCTAGGATATGATATTCTTTTTTAAACACAGTGAAATAGCTTTGACACCATCCTACCTGATGTTAAGCAGCGATGTGGTCTAATATGGAGTACATTTGTTCATCAGGTACCTATTCACCCCAGTGACTTGAAGACCTTCAGACTGTACTGCGCAGGAAACTCAGACTCCGGCAAGTCATTCCACATCCTGGCGGTTCGCGCTATGAAAGTAGACGCAAACCGTTTGATCGGTGAAACCGTTTTTCAAAGTTTTTGGCCTCTTGCAGGCTCCATTCTGTATATTCCTCGGACTATATAAAAAAGTAATGTTGACTCATATGACATGCTAGTGCATTAAATTAATTGTTAATCAAAATATATATAAAAGGAAAATCTGACTGACTGACTGACATATCAACGCACAGCCCAAACGGCGAAACGTAGACACTTGAAATTTGGTACTGCCATAGCTTAGCTACCATAGGGGTGCACTAAAAAAGGAATTCCAGAAATTCTCACCGGAACGGGAATAAACGGGAAAATTCTTTTGTATGAAAAATATAAACGGCTCAAGTTAGACGCTTGAAATTTGCGATTCAGGTAGTACTAAACACTACGACATCATGCCGTGTGGTGTCGGCCAAAAGAATACATGTATAGACCCCATCATCATCATCATCATCAGCTTATACTTGTCCACTGCTGGACATAGGCCTCTCGAATTGCACGCCACTGTGATCTGTTGTCGGCCAGTAGAATACATGTATATACCCCAGCCCAACATTTCCCACCGTGGAGGCGATCGTAAGAGGCGATCGAGGGAGCTAAGCACACACATCAAAAATAAACCTTGGAAAACCAATTGGGAATTATCGAGCGGTAGTTCCTAAATATGCTACTGGATGGCATTAGGATCGGCAGTGAGCGTCCCCTTCTATGGGTTCCCGCCTTGTCGTGGCGAGGGGGCTTAGTACCCGGGTAGGGGCACCCGGTGAAGCTAAGAGGAACCCACTGGGCCGGTCTGTTGCAGACTGGCCGGCCCGAGAGGGACCGCTGTCCCGGGCTCGCTTTTGAGCTCGCAGACAAGCCTTGAGACGCAGCCGCACTGAAGGCCGCGGAGGGAGTCTTCAGAGAATGGCCCGTACAGAGAGAGGCAGGTAGGGTGCGGGTGGTGGTGGGATTATACCTGAAACATTGGCGATAACGCCGAGAATTTTTCTGTAGATTACATTGTGTATAGGAATGAAAGTCACTGAGCCCTCGACATAATACTTATTATCATTATCACTACACATTGCATTGAGAGGACAGTCGGTATTGAGACCGCCGCTGTCCTTATCCTCCGCGCCCTTGCGGGGCCGTCACCGCTAGATGGCGGCGCGGAGGGGCCGCAGGGGAAGAGGAGTGTCAGTATTGCGGTGCGCTGCGCTCCCTATCCTCTGGGGCCGGAAGGGAGGAAGATGTCAGACCCCACGAGATCCGGGGTCCGACGCCGGCGGGGCGGTTGGGTTGTGACCGTCCCGCCGCCAGTTCTGTAGTTCCGGGCGTATAGAAAAGAATAGCACTACGGTATCCCCTGCCTGGCGTATAAGGCGTCCTAAAAGGGGTCCTTGGGGTCGTGGGTGTCGGAGTGGGGTTCCCGACACCTGCTTGGACGGCCCCGAGAAGGGCGGCGGTTACCCTATGGCCTGGTAACTGCCGCCGGTGAAGGAGGTCGCTGGGGCAGACACCCCACCGTCTGCCCCAAGCCGGAGTCCGACAGGACCGATCGCTTGGGCGGGTCCTGATGCAATTCCTTCGGGTACTCCCGGGACCCGTCCTGCACGCGACACGGAGGTCATCATGGGGGTTTAGTCGGGAAGAGTCCGACACTATCCCGTTCGCTGTCCCCATGGCGGCGGGGTGTCCATGAGGATTCCCCCACGTAAAAAAAAAAAAAAAAAAA
>SJJU01072216.1:0-16863 GCA_012932125.1 Conopomorpha cramerella
ATAATATAGATATTAGATATACTTACTATAATATACAAAAATAGTATGAATTATAAATGTCGTGGGTTAGTAGTGATTTTGACTTTTACAAAAAATACAAAATATCTTTATTTGTCATTGTGTTTTTACAAAGTTACTTCTGACTCCTCAGTTAAGTTTTAAAACTGTGTTAGGGAGCCTGCTCGTTCTATGGAACGAGCAGGCTACCTACCTACAGTCCATTTTGCAGCAGTTAAAACGGTCTAGTAGTGGATTCGTACTTTTGGATAGCTTTGGTACTTTGATTTCTCTTCTAAAATGTTTAATGCTAGTGCATTTTGGCGGTAATCTCGTATAAAAGCATTATATTATACATAACATAGCATATAGTAGTTTTCACTTAACAATGTCTAGCTTTTTATTAACTGTGTGTGAATCCGATTGATGTTTAGAAATAATATAGTTTTAAATGCCAACTTCTTTCCCATTCCAATAAAAGTACTCTAGTTTCCCATTTCATAGTGAAATTGTCACATAATTTAAAGTGTTTCGAAACATAATGCACCTCCATATTCTAGGGCCGTGTTGTCGGTACCTTCCAAAGTGAGTGAGTCGTAAACTTGATATTTTTTGTTCTCATGACATGAATATAAACTATTATGGAGCAAACGGTTACTTTGTAACTTACACTACTCTGATATATTTACCCATATATTATAATAATGTCGGAACATAAACATACGCCCACAGTCACCCACGTAGGTACATTACAGTGCCATGAATTTTTTGTATACTGAAAGTATACAAAATGTACGTACAAAATGTAAATCACAGATAGTAATAATGTTAACTCGAGCACATACACAGACCATATTTCACTTGCACCGAGATATTTCCTTGTGTATCGCGGATGTAAAAGGTAACATTTCCTTCCAGCTCCCCTGAACCTAATGTTCCAAGGACATGACAAGAGATGTAACACGCTACAATTTGTTGAAACAACCGAATTCTCACTAAGCTTGATATAAAAGCCAATCACAATGCGTTTTTATTGTATGTCCCAACTTTGTTGAAGGACGTGTTAGGGTTTCATAGGACATTAACATCTGGGTTGGACTAGTGGTCAAACGATCTGTCTGTAGTAAAATGTACTCGGGCCCGATTCTAGCCGCCACGTGTAAGGCTATACTGAGGATAGCTGTCATTGATTTTGTGCGCTTCTATTTCTTGATAGCTCGCATAATAGCTCGGTCTATCGCTAAATATTATCTGCTTATGTTCAGCAAACGATCAACAAAAAAGACACGTATTTTTTATTCAGTGCACATAAACAAGTGAATCGGTCCTCTTTCTAATATTTATTTCATTATCTCAGAATAGAGATAAAATTGACAAATTATGTGTTAAAATTAGTATGAGAACCACTGCCACCAAACTTGCACAGATGCACCAATCATAATTATACTTACAAATAAACTAATCGTCTTTATTGGTTCCATAAATTAACAGGCGCACATGTTGAAAACCACTGGGCACTAAAATATTGTAAAACAAATATATAAACCTTTTATCAGAAAAAAAATTCAAATATAGTGGGAAACGAAAGAGATGCAACTACTTTAGTGTGTGACCGTCTTCGGACTCTCTCGTTTGTGGGATAATTTTTTTAACTACTCATTATTATTACCTACTTCTCGAACTAGAAGTTTTGATGTTCAAACACAATAACTGTATAGTATACTTTTATGTAAATAATAAAACTTGTCAACTATTTGTATGTACATTTTATCAAAGCTTCAAGCTCGGATGACAAAGATAAAACTGTCTAAAAAGTTTTCTCCGATCCATTCTGTTCTCTCTCCTACTTGACAGCTCAAATGTAAAGATAAGACTCCCAAAGTTTGGTGAAATCTGTTATAAAGTCTTTGAAAGCCGATAAATAGCTTTCTCAATACATTCTTATACCATGTCGTCCCCTGGTAATAGTTTTTTAATGTATTTATGTGAACATGTTAAGTTTTATTTTATCGACAATGTATTTTACCCGCTGTGTAATGTTTGTGTTATTTACAGATTAACATATTTTTATTACATGTGTATCATTAAGGGGAAGACGCCAAACATGGTAAGGACACTTGATACTACCATACTACCGACTTGGCCATATTGTTTATCATAAAAAATAATTTCATTGTTGTAGGCTTAACCATATGGATACTGGATACTCTTTAATCTTCTAGAACCATCGGAGACAATGATGCTTGCGAAGTCACTTTTAGTCTGAAAATTAGGACTTAATTCACAAATTTAAAGGGTATTCGTGTACAGCCTAAATCCCAGTAGTCATTCCTAAATCCCCTGAATACTTAAGATCGCTTTTTACGCCATATACAGTACCGAAAAAAATACAGTACCTATTCGAGTCTAAGTAACTTAAGTATCAGACCACCACATTACTACTTAATACAATAATGAATCCCATTAATAACCGAATTATTTCACATCTGTGTATGTCTGTATTAAAACAAGCTTTAGCCACATTTGGCTGGTACTTTGGTAATAAATGTCATTATTTATATTGATTTCGCCCTAAATCAAACGGGCGCCCCGTTCTGTTCTCGTTATCGTAATAAAACGACTATTAATCAATCGTAATCAATATCTGCCTGTTTAAAAGTCGGCCACACACAGAATGCGAAGGCGGAGTGGAGATGAAGGTGTTTGTTCATCAAGATATATGAAACTGTAGTGCACCGTGTGTTAACTTTCACACTGATTGGAACAATACATAAAGCAGGCCTACGCTAGCGGCCTGCCTCCGCTATGTTATTTTGAAGGTTGTTTACCCTTGCCTTCTTCAACTGGAAGCAAAGCTACAGTGGATGTGGGATATGCCATGAAAGAGAGAAGGCTGTGTATTATCCAGTGGGATTTTAAATTACTTATCCCAGAATGAAAATCTGTTGCGGCCTTCAACCAAAAACTGCATGCCTTGATCTTTGTCAACTAGAATATTAATTCACTACTTTACTTCCTACACTTTTCTCTATTTATTTTTCAACAGTTCGTTCTTATGTATTTAATTAAGGTTTTCGTTACGTTACTTTCCACTGTGATTCTTCCGGAAGGTATTTTTCGTATACAAAATATTGATTATTGTTCACTCATTCAGGAATTCCATAGTGACAATTCTGTTTCGCCTTTGACTCAGCGCTATTCTATTTGGAGGCGAGTCCGTGCAATCAGCTGCGATCAAACTTCGTTGTAACATTCACCGTTAACATCATCACGTGACTCGCATTCCGACCGTTCAAATGTTAATAGTCCATTATCTTCCTGTCAGTTAACGGGCCTTTAATCCTGTACTTTGAAGTGTGTATTTGTTTGTTTCCCTCGCGGAACATTAGTCATTAGATTTAAGGGGTTCTGATGTTTGTACGGTCGGCGAAGTCGTGATTTGACGAAACAATGGTAATGGTATTGTTATTGCCCCTTATAGAATCTTTGGCGACATCGTTTTCAACAATAATGGTTCTTATTTATAATTCATCAACCCACAAAGTGCCGTGAAAGTAGTTTTTTATCCGTTTGTAATACCGGCGTACAAAGTTCAAAATCTGTGACGCATAATATTTGCGTCAGCGACACGGGAGCTTAGTCCAATCATTGACCACTGACTAATGATGTTACTTTTCCTTTTTAACCGACTTCTACAATGGAGAAGGTTTCTCAAACTGACAGTATATTTTATGTTTGTTACCGAGTTACGTCGTTGTTTATGAACCCATTTTGGTGATTCGTTTTTTGCTTAAAAGAAGATATTTTAAAGGTGGATATGATAAAGAAATCAGGGTTTGATGATGCCAGACCAGATAAGTCGAGGGAAATTTTTAATAATCGTAGAGGTGTCTACTGATTAAAGTCGGTTCTTTTTTCTTCAAATTATGTTGTATCAGGGAAAGCAGGTGTCACACCATAGGTCATTTTGGTATTTGTATTGTTTGCAAGGGATAATACGTGGTTATGTTTGCTCTGTTATGTTTCTATGTGTGTCTATTGTAGTAGGTATTGATATAAGTGTCGCACAATCTCGACTTCGTAGCTTATATGGCGTTTAATACGCCATTGGATTGTCAACGATTGGACAGTCCGCTAGTAACGAATGAAGTTTTAAAAATATGCAACATTTGGAGAGAAATTATTGTAACATGCGACTGTTTATATTCGTACAATAATATATTCTACGGTGTGCCACAATTTGTATTCAGCGTTTCCACCTTCATTAACCGTAGTGCTTCGTTAGTCAACACGCGAAAAGGCGAGCTTCGAGGACCGTACACCTGACAACTTGGCCAACGTCGAATCCTGGACTGTTCACACCATGATGATGTTAGGTTTTGGATGTCTGATTATTCTGGTTTTCGGGTGTAACCTGACCTGTTGTGAAGGGTTACGTACCCTTTTGTTGGTTGCTCATTTCTGGTTAAGTGCCGCGTCGTAGTTTTTTTTTGCTGTTCCTCTTATTCACGTTGTTGTATGTTGGGTGTGATAGAGCCTTCATACTTATAATATTGGCGGTATTACTCTGAATGTTTGTCACTTTTTAACGAGTTTCCTCTTCGTCCTGAGGTAAACTCCTAGGCTCTCATTCTCGTTTATCAGTTGAAAGAAACCCACTACATTAGAGTAAGTTCTTTTAAAGTTTGTTAATGTTTAGCTGATTAAAAAAAACGAGGATGTTCTCAATTCGACAGTTTGGTTTAATGTTTGTTACCTCAAACTTTTGATTTTGTGCACCGATTTGGATGATTATTTTTTTTGTTTAAAAGCGTTCCATTTTGATTCAGTTCGGACAATGGCCTCCATGAGAAAATCACAAAAGTCATAATATTTTACTGGTTGAAGTCTTTTCTTTAAAGTTATTAATTACTAGTGGACGCCTCGCGATTTCATTCGCGTAGTTTAGCTGCATCCCAAATTTCAAGCTATCTTTTTAAAATTTTCTCTACATACAAACCTTCTTTGGACTTCCTTTAATTCAAGATCAAAATTTGCCAAATCAGTAAAGGCATTGTTGAGTTATAAAATTACAACGTAAAGTGGCATTGATTTTTATATATATAGATAGAGATCAAACATAAACAACTTCTTTGAAAATAAACGACCATAATAATTCAGAATATGCATAATATGTATTTTTTTTATAAAACTTTTCCCGTACCAATATGACTCACTTCCCCTTTGCCGACTTGTTTGCTGTATTTTTTATGTCGTAATGTGGCGGATTACCGTAGCCGTACAAACGTTGCAGAGTTTAAAATATTGCTCGCTAATGTACATTTCATGGAGTAGAAAGCTTTACTTATTGCGTCGACGTCTGTGAGAATACCAAAAATGTACGTAGGTTTATAAGTATACATTAATGCAAGTTACCCACATGGGTAGAGTAACAGTGTGGCTAACCTTGGTAATAAATGTTCAACCTTTCCTATCCTGTGATTGTGTAAGATATCGACAACGATTTATGACGAGGTTCAGGAGTCCTCGGCACTACCATGCTGACTCAAGAGGCTGAGTCACGAATATTAAAAAAAAACACAAATGGCAACTGTTATTCAAATATGCATATTTTCGTATTTCCGACTAAAAATTGTTTTGTTACGAGGTCCTTTGTTTGTACTCATTATACAGTCGTTTAGTGTGATAGTTCCATACCAACTTACATTGTTGTAAGCTTAGGAATCTTAGTATTTTCAACGAAATCTTAAGCCAGTGACGTCAGCCCAAATGTTATTAAATCTGTCTTGTTACTTAAGTATATTGGTATTTATTATCACAAGGTATTCCTACCTATGTAGAGTTTGTATATATAATTATTAGTATTAATAAAAATAAATTATTGTCTACCCAAGCGAATATAACGTCACCATTTCTAAACGTGCTTTTTTATTTTGCTAATTTAGGCCTTATGCATTGTGTTTGTCATGACATAGGTATTGCCAAAGATACTCACCCAACCGATACGTAATATCCACTCCGATTTATGGCGTAACTCCATATCAAGATGTGCTTATAGTTGATGCTTTAACTCCCTTGTGATCAATTTTATCGTTTTAGTAAGATTATCGTTTTACTGTTGTCGGAGATGGGACGTGGATGCCGGTCACATTCCAATAAAAGATCATTTTAGAACCTTTTTTTATAATAAATCGTTTATAGGATTCGAGTCCATGGTCTCATCTCAGCGCAGTCGCGTCGTCGTCGAGTTTAATGACACTCACAGTATTCCCTGACAAATTTAATTACTTGAACAGGATTGTACGAGTCGGGTGTGTAGACGGAATGCAATAAACATTTCAATGTACATGCATAAAATTACGTCAATCCAATAAACCGAGCCATGAGGATCCACAATCTGGCTAGTGGAATTGAAGAAGATTGCTCTATTCACAGCAGGACAATATTGGCCTAGCTTAAAAAGATTGTCCTATGGATCGTGTAGATCGTGACTTATCCCAGGTCACTTATTACCTGACGATTGAGGCTAAGATAAAATCCGTAATAAACATATACACTTCGCGTCGTTAAATCCCAAATCGAGGTAGGCAGAGGTTTGAGTGTCTTAATATAGTCAGTTAATTTTTATTTATTTCGTACCCTGAACATTTCTTAAGTCTCCTTTCATGCCGATTATTGGTAAGAAATATTTCATATCCTTTGTTTTGTATTCCATACCAGTAAGGGATTTATAATTTATTATTATAAATAAGGTAAGTACGATGTCGCAGTGCCTTCAGAGGAAAATAATTTATTATCAAGTTCCCTGAACGGTGACTCGGTTCTACGCTACTCAAAGCTCTGACGCTCGTAACAAACTTAATTTGAACAGAATTCACTTACCCACTAACGTTTTAATGATCTAGAGCGGTGGAATTTATTGATGTAAAACAGTCATAATTGGAATCCGTAGGTAGGAAATAAAATTCATATGATTTTTTATGTTCACACTTACTCACATAACTTATTTCCTTCTTTGCCGCCGTGCAAATGCAAATTAAACAAAAATAACATTTGCAGAAATGATCACTGATGTCATAATCATGATAGTGTCGAAATTGCAAGGTCGCATATTCATTGTCACAGACGAATTTGGCACGTATGATGAGAATTGGGAAGCAAGAAAATGCTATGTTTTTTGTAATACAAAAGTCTGCTTTAAAAGCGCACCGCTTTTCCGTACTTCACGGGTTAAGTTCTCATAATGTTCCGCGCTAAGAAATATAACGCCGTCTGTTGCCAAACTTTCGGAGCGTACAAAAAGTCCTTCTTCTCACCTTACTCTACGGAATTTCACTTCAGGAAGCTATAGTCACACCTTCAAGAGCGGAAAACTTTGCCGACTACTACCAAAGTATCGTCTACATGAGGCCATACTTAAACTGCTTCTTTTCTTCTTCTTTTACATATGCGAAGGTTATTAGTTAAAAAGAAACATAATTTTGTAAACGTGATAATATATTGTGCGATACAAATGTGTATTGTCTACCCACCTAATAATTCTTAATTAACTTATGAAAGTTAAAGTTTAACATCAATTTACTGAAATTAATTTGCCTGTATGTGACAACGTAGCTCTCAAGGGAAAGGTCAGATTAAGGTTCCAAGTCTTTTATTGTTTAAAATTGGAGAGTTGTTTTTTACCATGCCCGACCGTACTCTATCTCGATGGGTTAAATAAATAAGCTTGGTGCTATGTGGGTGTTGCTTAGCAAGTGTCGTTGTCGACCTTCTTTAGGATTACGGTAAATTTCAAATTCTATTTTTTTGTTATTAGCCAACTGGATGCCACTGCAACTCTTCCCTTTCTATTTCTTAATTGAACAAAAAGTGCCTTTAGCCCGCATATATCGCGCTAGCCTCGATAGATGCACTTTGCAATAAAATCAGTTCCAAAAGTTATCAGTCGCTCGGTGCTCTCTCTTTTTGGCACAGATTCGATACTAAAATCCAGGGAAGCAAATAATGATCCGCCTGTACGAATGTTTATCGAAATGCCTCACTATCCGGTTATCCGTGTTGTTACGTCACGGGGAGGGATTTGAATACGTAATGCCGGAGCAGACCTGGCTCCTAGCCCGACGATCGCCTCGCCTACCAGAGGTCACTCAGTCAGATGACTCGCTAGTTCGAGTTCTAGTTTCCGTTTTAACTTTTTAATTTTGTTGCTCGGGTTTATTTTTCTCTAGTGGTAATAATATTTCATTGTTTATCGAGTGCGATTTGATTATCTCGTAATTTGTGCTAAAACTGAACTTTATATTTTACTACCAGGTAGAATTAAACGGGAATAAAAGGCAAAGTTTTGCTGCGAAGCCTGAAAATATAGAACACCGTTTGTTCGTTTCACTCGAAACGACTTGCACTCTGACCTTTTGCGGCCGACGAACGTGTTACCTCATGTGGGCAGATTTTTGGACTAACTGAAACGCTCCCACTTTATTACAGATGGAACGATTCTAACGAAATAAAAGTTCTCTGCCTGGCCAGGTTTGAATTCGGATTTTTTTTATTTTCGAACATAGTACTGACTGGAGTGAATAGCTAATGGAAAGGCGTGGAATCAAAAGTCAATTGAATGCTGGTAAAACGCCAGAGAAAAGCAGAATTTCTTGCAGATGAAGCGGAAATCGAAGCGTCTTTGAAATCGGTTTGCTACTTGAAAGCTTAGTAATTATGCAGACTTGTAATCCTTCGGTTAATCTTTCTGAAAAAATGGCTACCACAACACCGAACTTGATGTAGGTAGTAGATCACAAAAAAATTGTGTCTTTGAGACCTTTGTCCATCAGAAGGTACTATAGTCTGTTCACTAATTCGACGAACGATTTCACACTTAATTACGGACAATAGATTTTTCGGAAATACATTATTTGGTTAGGAGATCATACGTTCATTTGGTACTTTAATTTTTTTCATTTTATTCGATTATGAACTTAGGTCTCGCACACTTCGCAAAGTGATAGATCGATCTGTCAAATCGTTCGTCGAATTAATAAACAGTCTAAGAGGATTGTGTTGCTGTCAAATTTAGGAAGCGTATATTAAATATCAGACTTCATACTTGTTTAATATTGTAGGTACAAGTCATAAAAAACAATCACGTAATTCTATAGAAAAAAAATGATTATGATACATTGTTTATGAATATCCTGTAAAATTAAGAGGTGGTCTACACAAATTCAAATGCATACCTACTGTCAAAATTGCACAGTGAAATGTAAACTAAAGTTCCGTAACAGTTTATTGCTAAGTACGCAATTAATCTATGAATTGTACGAGTAGGTTGTGGGACGTGCTGCGCCGCCGTTTTGCTCCGAAATAATTGAATTTGCACAAATGGCACCGCGTCTAGCTTTAGTTGAACTTCCTGTTGTATAATTTAAAAAGCCTGGTCCATCGTGTTCTGACTGGTGGAAAATCGGTAGTACCTATATCGGTTGCACGGCTATAAAGCTGTCGCGGCTAATAAGCTTGTTGGAGTGATCCTGGGCGGGCGGGCGCAAGGCGCAGCCTCCGCCGTATCGAGCGGCCGCACCCGGCGTCACTCCACGTGCTGGTACCGCTCGCTTGCCGGACCCACGTGTGCCATAACCTTTATGGCCGAACTCTGTCAGCTGGCCACCTGGAAGCATTAAAAATAAAATTGTTTTGCCAATTGAATCTGAGCCAGTAAGATTAAAAATAATAAAAAAGTAGTTTTTATGTTCATTGAATGATGGCACAGAAATAGATTATAACAGGAAACACCTATACATTGAATTCCACTAACACTGCGTTTTCCTTGAATTATTAAACGCAGACAGAACACGGTGCCGACGCTGGGAAATCTGAATAAAATATACAGAGGTAAAGCCTTTTAAAACCAACAATTTAATGGAAATAGGAGTGCAGAGTTCCGCGTACTTAATTAAAGCGTCTAAAAGAGTGCAAAATTGAATTTGTCCGTCTATACTTAGCATTTAGTCCTAGTTGTTCGTCGTGACGGTTGGCGAGTCGTCGCTGGCCACTCATCCCGGATTACTGGATTAGCGACGGCATGAAATCTTCCGGAAATTAATTAATCAATTTGCTCTTTGCGCTTTCGTTATTGGAATCAAATTCTTAAAAGGGGTTTTGGACCTGACCCTTTTCAATGGTAATTCCTTCAATTTGAAATCAGAAACTAAGTGAAATTGTTTTATCTGATATTGAAGATATGTTTCAGCATTGTACATCGGTGTCTTATTATGTACCTAATAAGAAATCGTATTGTAACCAATGCAGCGTTTGGTAAATCCATACTTTAACACATTTAGTAGATATACTGGATTGACGTTCATAAAAACACTGACGTAACCAATAATTAGTTATACTAATCTATATTTAATAATAATAAATAACAAAAAGATGTTAAGGAAAGTAAGGGATCGAAGTGAAAGTACATTATTTAGCTTCACTACCGTAATCTATGAAAAGCTGCCAACAAAGTACTTAATCTGTATTCGCGCAATGACTGAGCAAGATATAATCCTCTGGCAGTAGTAACTAAGGCGGCATAGCAGGACGTCCGGGCTCTGATTATACCGAACAAAGCATCACGAACTTCTATTCATATTCAAAACGGACGCTTTCAAGGGTCTCCATCTTTGTCATGATAAATACTCTATAGATGACTTGATTTCTTTACATCCTTCTGTGATTTAATTGAACGCCCCAGAGGTCATATATTTAATTTCCGGTTGTTCAAATTAATTAATATATTATTTGATTTTTTATACCGCTCAAAACAAACATAGACCCATAATATGTAGATAAACTGGTTTAAGTATGTGTGTTACGAAATATTGGGGAATAATACATGTTTTATTTATTAAGCCGGTAAAGGTCTACTACTACAAGGACAACCCTGACAGTGCAAGATAGCAGCTATTTATAAACTGCACTCTTCTAGAAAACCAAGTGTCCTTTTTCCGGAGTATAATATTATACATATAATAGAATAAAGTCCAAAATCCATCATAATATTTAAAATTTTATGGGCTATTTAAGATAACTATAATATACTCTCATTTAAAAACGGCAAGTGAAAACGAGAATCGCAACTATAATGCAGTATCGTAGACCGCGTTTAATAGGATTAAGTTATGCCACTTCTGTACTGCTGTCTGAGAGCACGGGAATAATTTGTTGGGAAACATGCCCATTTTGACAGCAGCAGCGTCTGAATTTCATCGCTTAGTATCTGATAAACATTTGATACATGCATGCTGGAGTGCAAACCAACAAGATATTTTCTAGAAACCAGTTTCCAGAACAACTGATGCTATGGTGGAGCTCAGCGTGTATTGCGCTGCCCGTCCCCTGTACGAATAAATTCGTTTGAAATTTTTGTTCTTAAGGCTCGGCAGATGTCTACTGTCTATGTCATGTGAAATAAGAGTACAAAATCGCAGAAATAAATGTCTGCACTATTGCACTTGTTCACTTGATAAATCTCTATGGAATGTTATGCAGTTATAAGTGTATATATTTCTGAAACTTCAAAAATAATATCATATTTTGTGGTCACAGCACACAAAGGCGGTATTGCAGCCTTTGTGTGTACAGCTGGGAAAGAGGACAGGAGCGAATCTGTGGCAATGAAATGCCTTTGGCCCCGAGCGGTTTCTGTGTGACAAGATGCGCAGAAACTCCTACATTATAAAAATACACGCTCCCGGTCTAGATTTAGCGCGCCATGAGGCTTATTCTGCCCTTTCATCCCAAAATAACGTACAAAACGTTATTTTGGTTCTATTTACTCTTCGTTATATTTATTGTTCAAAGTTATTGAATTTCTTGGTTCGTCTTGGATGTCGCCTGTATTGTTCAGTTATAATCCTAATGTCCAGCGCTATAAAAATCACGATACGATGGCTACAGCAAAATAGTTAACTTCGCGATATGTTTGTTCCTATAGGAATATTAACAAGCTGACTCGATTAGCAAGCAATTTCGCAGTTATCTCATTGGTTGGAATGACGGTCCCCCAGGAACGTACAGCGCTCGCGGAGCCCCAGCATCCTGTTGTTATAGGTTACTACCTACCTACTAGGGAACCTTAAAAGTTTATGCGCGTCCCTACGATTCATTAGTTTTCGGAATATATTATATACAAGCTATAAATTTATTTATTGAAATGTCGGTTCCGTGAACCTTTTTTGCGCCATAATTTTATTAATTTAATTTTAGCTGTTTACATATTATGTCATCAACGGTAAATCGAATGGACCCCATTTTGTAATATTTAAAACAGAGAACGGGAATAGAGGCGCGGGATTCTGTATAAAACGCCTTATAATAACAAAAGCTTTTTTCTTTAAAAGCATGAAATTCTCTTCAAGATCTCGCCAATATTTTCTGTATGAAAGACATGCTTATATTCCGAATATTGTTGTCTCAATACATTGGAGCGTAGTAGGGCTTTGACAGTTCCAGTGTCTGAAACTAGGCCACCTTGTCTTTTCTCCCTATACACGCCTATTTGGAACTATTGATTTTGTTTATTGCCCTCGTCTGCCGCTGTACTATTAGTTTCGTTAAACCTTTTGGTAAAAAGATCCAAAAACCGTTTTTATAGTGTATTATAAAATCAGCAATAACTAATTTAACAATGTTCCTTCATCCTTCGAAAAAAAGGAAAGAAGAGAAAAAATGAACATTACGGAAATTTTCAAAATTGAAAAGATGTTTATCAAAATATTGATGCTACTTGATATTATGACATCTTCAAGCCGTGCTACTTAAAGCATCGATTGCATACGTATGTTATATTATGTGCATGGAATGTAAGCTAAACGAAACAATGGCACGTTACATTGTGCGAGTCATGCGCGCGTGTGTGAGTAATTTATGTGATTTGATATTAGTTTGCATAGTTGTGTCAGATTAAACCACAAACAATCAAAACATCCGCCGGCTATTCATTACAACGAACCTGCATAATACCCGTATAATATGAAAGTTTAGATTATTTCCGACGCGTGGGTCGATCCAATTTTGTATCTCACTGTACCTAGGAAAGGCTTCATCTGATAAATAAGCCGAAGTACATTGCTTATTACATGCTCAGATTTTTCCTTCAAGCCTTTTTGGATATTTCGCTTCGATAACTTTCCTACATTAAATCTTTACCTGCTACCGCTGTACCATCGGACCTTGTCCTACTATACATCGTGTATTGAAACGACATGAATGACGAGTGATGGATGATCCAATACTGATGAGCAATCTAAAGGATTACCTGTTCCTACCTAAGCACATGTTTCCCTGCTAACATAAATAAAGTAATCCATCAAACGGGTGTAAAATAGGCGTTATATCGTGTGCGGAGTTTCAGTTATCGGCATATTTCCGCCGCTCGAAGCTCTTCCGGATCGGAACCGGGCTTGAGTGGCAGCGCAGCCGAGTAGTGCTCTGCTCTAACTATGTAGAACCTCTTCCAGTTTTCACTTAGGTTGAATAACAACAAATTCCCCAGTTGCCACGAGTTCGCTTTCGAGTTGTTAGTTGGAACTGCACGATACATTTAGTCCCGGTCCGTGTGTTTTTACAATCACCGCTCACATCACACACATCGTATCACTGCAAAGACTTTACGAGGGACACGGTCGTAAAAATCGGCCGGGTACCATTGTTTCTTGCAACATAGCCTTTCTTTATTTTTCATGTGATATACAACTACACAAAAGAAAGAAAGACTAAAACAGTCTGCGAAATAAATTGCAGTGAACATGCGCGTTATATGTAGAGGTTAAATAGTATAAAATTACGTGATCTGCGGGAATGACGGAATTGTTGAAAAATATCGTTTATGTCATCATGATCTGTTACGTAAGTATTTAACCGCGTGGCCTGCAGGTCCTTGGTAAAAGGCCCCGTCTGCAAAGTGGTCGAGTAACAAGCCAACTTGGAAATCGATAGTTTGCGTCAAGTGCACGAGCACTTTAACAAGCATTTAGTGGTATTGACGATCAATAACCACTAGTTTAGTACTTGCTACACTATTCTCCTTGCAACATTGTTGTCCCGTTTATTGAAAGTTTATTGCTAAGTACATATTTTATTGTATAAGTTCTATATTATTGTGTATGGTGCCTTGTGTCTAAGAAGCAAAGTGCTTCTGCTATTAGCTGGCGGCACTTTTTACAATTATAAACGTTGACGTGTATGACAATCCCATATGGGGAATTTTGGGTCGAAAAGGGCGGCTCTACGTTAATTCATGTTTTAGTTAACTCTGGTGAAGACTTTAGCCATTCTCACTCTAAAGAAGAGAAGAGAAGTTGCCCGTCGGCCAATATCATCGCGCCTTTGCATTTTTTAATACAGCTGCGGAATGATGTACCTATTTTAGTACTAATAGGTACATAAACCGATCATTGTAACGCGCCTTTGAGGGGGCCTATGTCCAGCAGCGGGCTGATATGAGGTGTCCAATTTCATTCACCGTTTGAAAACTAGGTTTATTTGTAGTTAAGAACGACTATATTTTCTACAGCGGAATATTTCAATATTTTAGTTTCAAGAGTCGTCCTATTCTGACTCATCTAAATGGGCCATTCTAAATAATACATAGGCACTCTTATGTACAAAAACATTTGACTTATCTATTGGAACTGACATAACTCAATAGATATGTATCCCGATTGTCCTTTGTTATAGTATTGTAGTACGAGGACGCGAAAAATTCAATACAATGACAACTACAGTACAGCCGACACACAAAGGAACTGACAAACATACTGATAGCTTTGAATAGCACGTCATAATAGAGATACAAGATGTTATTGCGTACAACGACGAGCATTTGTCAACTACAATAATATACATAGCGTATAAATCGGAACTCTCCAGAGGACGGGCAGAAGCGCGCTTTGTGAGTTAAACCACAACACCACTGCGATGGAAATCATTGGGGGTGGCCCTCGTCCAGCAGTGAACGCCATGTGCCTGATGATGATGATGAATTTCATCATCATCGGAATAACATATTATAGAGTATAAATTATACCGAAATATTCACGAAAACCGCATAAACTAAAGGTAACACCGCCGGGGTATAGCTAGTATGTTGTATGTATGTATTCAAGAGGGTTGCCGGTGTATTGACTTGATTTGAATATCAAATCGATTAACTTTTTGGTGACATTTATTCACCTTACAATAGTAAGCTTGGTGAAAAGCCTCTGACTAATATTACCAAAATGCACGGTGAGTTTGTGAATTTATATGTGCAGCAAGACGGTGAAAAAAAAACCATTATTTATATTCCTCGATCTAATTTAAGGTACTTTTCAATATGCATCGGAAATGACTGGCCTCAAGGCACCTATTCTAGATCCATCGCAGTATATCATTGACTTGCAGCAGAACATACCACGTGTGATGCCTCTCACATTCCTATCAATGACTATAATTTTCCCTATGGCGCCGACTGTAGTTTCTCTTTAGTTCTAAAGTTGAGGCTTAGCTCCGGGCGCTTTGTAAAAAAAAGGCAGCTACACGGTTCATCGATCAAGTATATCTTTAGTGGACAAGTAGCATCAATAACAAGACGAATCTAGAATATCACTGACTGTATTGATTAAATACACTCGAGAGCAATAATTCAGAGTCGTCTGTAAAACAAATATTTCTCTGAAAGTAAAAATACAAAATGAGAAAATATTTATGAATTTTATTTCCTATGGCGAAAGGGTTATGGTGTTGCGCCGAACCCACCTAGTGTGGGAAGGGCAGGAAATTGATGATGATCATGATTTCCAATCCTTTTTTGTATTGTCTCTCAAAAGCATTTTTACAGAATATTGGTTTCTGAGATATTCAGATTTATTGCGTATGTACTTATAATAATATGACCCAGAAATTGTGCTCTTGATTGTAGTTCAGTATCGATGTAAACGTAGATCAGGTTGTAAGTTTTTTACGCCCATTCTCGCTTGGATAAGTATTTGGCTACAAGTGAATTCAGTACCAATTGTATCGATAGAAGAACGAGTAACGGTGCTCTCTATGCAATGATCCGACGCATTGTGTTGTTGAACTCAAAAGTTTCTTGAGTAGCCACTATGATTAAGATGAGTTACGAAACTCTCCTGTTAATATTATGGGTTTGATCGTCAAGTTTGTCTTTAAAAGTTTAAATACGTAGGAGACACCTAGGTATGTTTTATACTTAGGAATTTAATTGACGACGTATTCGTGCATGTTCCCGGGTTCCAGTCTTTTCTCAATCCATGCACCAGTCCTGTATTTTGAGATAACTCAAAGTTCAAAATATGATAAGAGCAATATAGTTTGTCGTCTGATATTTTTTATCTTACGGGAACTCAACGTCAAGAAGAAGGAGCGAGGAAAAGTAATCGGCGGATCTAATAATAAAAAAAAAATACAAAGTTGTAGCGGTAACTAATGGTCAATCAATCAATCCAACTGAAAGTATGAAGTAGGCCTGCCCAACACACATTACAATACATAAATATCCCAGGATTTATTGATATATGGTCACTTGACCCCAAACTAGGATACCCTGTAATATGGTTGCCATATACTTAAATAAATACTTTGAAACACGTACATAGATAAATAAAATACCCAGACGCACACAACAAATGCCCCAGCCAAGTCATGTCGGCGGCGGGAAATCGAACCCGTGACCATTAGAGGCAGCCGGCATGGACTAGTGGTGTTGGGCAGATGCTCCTAACCACTAGTCCATGCCGGTCGTCAAACAATAAGATGCTTGAGAAGCTTGTCTGAGCCTATAAATTACAATATCTATACTAATATTATAAAGCTGAAGAG